>JANHZT010008280.1:141160-154445 GCA_032468215.1 Stegonotus admiraltiensis | reverse complement strand
TCCATCCCTCTCTCTCCTTCCTGCTCCCCTCCAATTCCTTCATCTCTCTCTATTGCTGTATTCATTTTCAATTTAATAGGACAGTTCCTTGTAACCTCTGAATTCTTCACTGATATATAGCATGCAAAAGCTGCTTTGTGAAACAGAAAGATAAATTCTTCTAATTAGAGTTATAGGATGTTTAACCAACAGCATTACCAAACTAGCAATAAAGTGTGTTGAGCTTCTAGATTTTATTCACGCATGCCGGTCTCCTACAAATATAGTAGAAAAAGAATATAAAAAGAAGTTAACACTCAAAGCCAAACCTACTAAAATTAGTTAATCAAATTACATTAAACCCTCCATCTGTTTGTTACATTATCCTGACAATGACAGCGGTAAAGCAAATTTGCTGACTGGTTTATTGAGTGTGCTGCTTGTTCAAAAGAGAAAATTAAAATTAAGTCCTCCCCTGCAGTATATATTATTTGTACTTTAATTTTAAATTTACACAGATTGTGAGGTTTGTGGGAAGTATGGCAGAGGGGGAGGGAGAGAATGGCTGCATATTTATTCTTTATTTTTTCTTCACAGACTGACTTCTAAAGCATATCTTTCTCCATAGTAACACAGCAATTATCGTTTTAATCATAATCATTAATGCTGTTCACAGTGAGCAGTTTTACCACACAGTTTTCCTTCTGGTTACCTAAGGCCATTGCAATTGAAGCTGAGGAATTTTGGTTCCCAGTTTGCATAGACCATCGCGTAGCAAAGGCATCTGTTGACTCTCAAAATCTGTAAGGAGGTGCATGCAGCATCACAAAGTTCTGCCTCTTTGTACATGCACGAACATATGAAAGTGGGGAAGCCTCGGTCCAAATGTCCCATCTGGAAACGACTAGGGTCACTAAGATGTGGAATGGTATTAGCAACAGCACCATGAGTCAGGTGGTGAGTACCAACAGTGGTGAGGAGCACTTGAGTTGAGTTGGAGATGCCACTAATTAGTTGGTGGAGTTTAGCTAAGTGTAGATTGCAATGGAGCTGTTGGACATCTTCAATTTGTCAACAGTAGAAAATCTGGTCGCAACCAATGACTCAGTGACTATGTTTCGACTCAATGACAGAAATGGCAGTGACCCAGGGAATCCAAGCTTTAATGTTTCGGATGGCCTGGGCACTTGCTTACTAACATTGACTAGCAAAGAGATCAGTGAGAGTTCTGTGGCTGTTGGGGAGATTGTAGCTCTAGATAGTGATTATCATTGCATCTTTTGGGAATAGCACTGAATGAGAGGATCCTATGCTATCTCTTCTGCCTCTTTGCAGTATCCAATTAGAATGGAAAGAACTTTCAATATGTATTGTGAATGGATAGTATGTTGATGTTGATGGGCCCACGATGATGAAGAAAGCAGACACTGATGTTCTATCTGGCTAAGAAATAAACAAGGGACAATGGCAACCTTCCAGATCATTCCAATTAGAAGGATTATGGGACTGTTTTTGTCCTTGTATTCCCTGGTGAGAATAGGTTGGATACGGGGGTGTGGTGAGAGGGCAGTGGCTGACAAACCTAGGACTAGGACTGAATGCCAAGTTAGAAATGGCCAATAAGGAGAAGTGGCTGGTTGTCAGTTTCTAGGTTTGGATGGGGCTCTTTGAGCCATGGGAGGGCTGGAGCAGATAATAATATCTCACTTGTGATATGGAGATTTGAAGCCGGGCTGCTCATTTTGATAATTAGATGGACTTGGTGGTCCCCAAGCCCTGGCCTCTGGTTGCTACTACTGAATGCCATGTCACCATGTATTAAGACCTCCCTATCCATGGCCAAATTGTGCATGAATGGGCTGGGCTGGCATTCATAATTATGAACTGATTGAATGTGCCAGGAGGGAAGTCTTCAGATACTTTATGATGACCTCAGGGAGAACCAGAATAGTGGTGGTTCATTCATACTGGAGTTCTTTGATTTTGCAGTGGCTTTCAAAACATAGCACCCTACTGGACAAACTCAGGAGATTGGGAGCATGGGGTCATGGTGTTCCAATGGTTCTCTTCCTTCCTCCAGGGTTGAGTCCTATCTGCATTGGCAAGTGAGTAGGTCTAGCCCTCTGCCTCTGCTTTATGGGGTTCCACAGAGCTCATTCTTTCCGCACTTCTATTTAATAGCCACATAAGGTGCTGGGTGAGGCCCTGTGACAGCACAGGGTTGGGTATCGTAAGTATGCCAATGATAACAAATTATATATCTCTTTCCTGACTTTCTAAAACGGGATCATCAATGTTTCCAGTGACTGAAGGTTGCAGGGACCTTCAGAAATGGCAGCCAATTTAGTCTCGTGGTTAAGGCACAAGACTAGAAACCAGGAGACTATGAGTTCTAGTCCTAGGCATGAAAAACCAGTTGGGTGACTTTGGGCTAGTCTCCCTCTCTCAGTCCAACTCACAACTCAGAGGTTGTTGTTATAGGGAAAATATGAAGAGGAAGAAATATTAGGTATGTTCACCACTTTGAGCTATTTATAAAAAATAATATAGGTGAGATATTGAACAAATAAATGAATAGGATCAAGTTCAACTTGATCCTGTAAGACTGAGCGGCTATAATGTTGGGAGCATTTGGATCTATGGGTTTGGCTTCTTTGGGTCTGAATGGGGTAGCATTTTCCCCAACAATGCTGGTGGGGCACTATATAAGATTTTCCCTAGACTTATGGCTTTGCTTGAAGAGTAGGTGACAACTACATCGGGGGCGGGGGAGGCTTTGCAGAAATACATCTTGCATTCCAATTATACCTATGCCTAAACCAGAGGTCCTTCTTATGGACACTCAAGCTTTGATCATCTGCTTCCTGAATTATTGCAATGTGAGTGTACATGGCTTTGTTCTTGAAGTTCACTTGGAAGCTACAACTGGTCCAGAAAGGAGGAGTTAAGGGGACGCCTCCATATGTCCATGTAATGCTTTAATTTTATGAATTGTGCAGGCTTCTGGTGGATGTCTGGATGCAATTCAAGATGCTGACTATCTCCTAAAGAACTTTGTGGCAAAGGGCTGGCTTATTTGTGAGACATCCTGTGTCCAATTATTTCTGCCTATCCTTTGAGATTGCTCCAGTTCCCTTCTACTAAATAACACCATATAAGGGGAACCCAGCAAACATTTCTTTTCTATCATAGTGTCAGTGGTATGAGACAGCAGATCCTCTGCGATTCAGATGGCCTTGACCTTCTGAATCAGGATGCTGCTGGCCTTTTACAAGGCTTTGAAGATGTGATGGTTCTCCCAGGCAGTAGGGCAGGCTATTGAGCAAGCCTATGATATTATTGTTTGCCTTGTATTTATTTGTTTATTCTTATTTATCACATTTCTACACCGCCCATTTCACTTAAGTGACTGGCGGTTTGCAACAAAAACATAAAAAGTGATATAAAAGAACAAATGAAAACAAAGGTAAAGCAAAGTTAAGAACAAGGTTAACATTGAAGTATTATAGAATTAAAAAGAGAGAGGGAGTGCTGTCACGTCACCAACCATCCTCTATGTCACATACCACTCTTTGGACCCCATGCCAATTGGCAGAGCCAGGTCTTAACATTCTTTTAAAATGCCAGATGGCCAGAAATCTTATCTGTGGGGGTAACATGTTACAAAGAGTGGGCGTAACAGCACAGAAGGGTCTCTTCTGAGATCCTGCCAGTCAAAATTCTTCAACCAATGGGCTCTACAACATATATTCCCTGCCTGACAAAATGGATGATGTAATTGGAAGGAGACAGTTTGTCGCATAACTTGGTCCCATGCCATGAAGGACTTTAAAAGTGATAACCAACAGCTTGAATTGAACATGAAAGCAAAATGTCAACCAATGCAGCTCGCATAATAGAGATGTTATATGTCAGAGTTCCCCAACCTTTTTGGCTTTGCAGACGGACAGGGAGTGAAAGGGGATGGTTCCATGTGTGTGGCGGGCAAAGGCATGCATGCACATAGCTCCATTTGCTCACTCGACACTTCTACGGCCCAGTTCCGAAAGGCTCAAGGCCCGGTAGTTCAGGACCCCTGTTATATGCATAACTCAAATGGTGCCCAAAACTGCTGTCATTGCCAGATTCTCCACCAGTTCTAACCTCCGATTTCTCTTCAAGGATAGCCTCATGTACGTACATAGCAGTAGTCCATATAGGACAGAGATGGCCAATCTTTTCGGCACTGAAAGCCCAAACTGGAATGCACATGCTGGAGTGCCGGAAACCCGGAAACCAGCTGCCCGCTGCATGCCGGATGGTCTTCAGGTTTCCGGCATTCGGCACATGTGAAGACCAGGTGGCCAGCGCACATGAGTGTGCCAGAAACCAGAAGAGCAGTTGGCGATGGTACACGTGTCCAAAGAGAGGGCTCTGCGTGTCACCTCTGGCACGCGTGCCATAGGTTCGCCATCATGGATCTAGGAGATGACCAGGGTATAAGTGACTGAGAAAAAGTCTTTGAGGGTTTTGTTTTTGGTTTTTTTTATGCTTTTTAATGAATTGTTAGCTATCCAGAGTCTTGTGACAAGTGGACAGCCATATAAAAAGGGAAGGGAAAGGAAGGGAAAATTCTAGGATGCAGGATGGGGGAAAATCTTGTGCATATGTCTAATTTCAAAAAACAAAGAATGGCTATGTGGAATTTTTGCAGGCCAGATACAATCGTCGTATTGATATGTGACAGCAACTGGAGTAATGTGTTCTTTTCTATATCCAGGGGGAGATTGAAGTCAGCATTTCCATGAGTTGACAATAACCTTGCTGGCAAACAGATACTTGCATGAGATCACACAGGTGTGGTAATGTTTTGGAGTATTGTAAGGCGCCCCGGTGTCAATGCAACAGAATGTTTCTGATGTTTTCCAATGATGGAAAACTCTTCCCATGAACCCAGGCTGATGCCAAGAGTGGATTTGTTTTGATGCCAAATAAAGATTTGTCTATTCCAACATTTTAAGAGTTAGTAGTTACAGTTCGAGAGTTTTTTAATTTTAGATAATAATGTATGGTAGCTTTAACATAGTACCCATCAGGTGTTAGCATTCCTGAATGTTTGTTCCAGTGGTGGGTTGCCCCCGGTTCACACCATTTCTATAGAACCAGCAGTAAAACCGGCGGGAGGCTCCGCCCTCTGACCCCGACGTCATCAGAACACTTCTGCGCATACGCAGAAGCTTCTGCGGATGCGCGTGGCCCCATTGCAAACCTGTAGTAAAGGTAAGTAGAACCCACCCCTGGTTTGTACTATTTACACTGAATAAATCCTATTCTAAGGTCTACTGATATCAATCAGGCTTCAAATAATTTATCGAACATTTATTAAATATTGATTTAATAGCAAATTTCATCATTATACACACTGGCTGTGATTCCTGCAAGCTCAACATTCACAAATGTGAATGGGTTAGGGTTCTGAATTCACCCACTCCTTTGAGTAACAGATTATATTTATATTCTGCTTTTACATCCAGTAGGAAATCAAAGCAAACCATGAAGGTTTTTCCTGGAGTTATGTTTAGGTTACCCTACATTAAATAGTGAACTCCATACTTGCAAGTTGAATCTTAGTCTCCCCAGTCACAGTCCAACATTTTAATCACTATCTTACATTAATGTATGCATCCTGAATGTATTGTTGACCAGGAAAAGAGAGTCACAACTTTGCAATCCATTGTTATGCTAAGTAGTCTGTTTACTGAATCAAAATTTATCAATGCTGTCAGTATACTATATTTCCCAGGGAATAATTTCTAGACAGCTAATTTCCCCTCTTTATTTCATTAACTGAATTATCATTGTAAATGATCTTCTATAATTTAGATGCCAAACAATTATGCCTGTATAATAGGTCCTGCGGGTGCTTTGGTTATTGTTGCTTTATTAACACAGAAATATAGATATCCTGTTCCATTGGCCTAGGCTTAAAGGATGATGAACCAAGGGGGTGAAATTAATATTAAGCAATGTATATCAACTGCACTCCAAGAATCTTAATGAAAAGTATAGCTTTGGAGAAAGAACAAATTCTGAGATAACAATATATAATGATCTAGATCAGGGATGCCCAACCTTGGCAATGTTAAGACTTGTGGACTTCAACTCCCAGAATTCCCACCCAGTCAAATAACATCTCTATTTACTATCACAACTTTGCTCTTCTCACTTTCCACCCCAACATCTTGAAGTACACTATTGTAAGGTTTCCTCAAAGAAATCGGATTACTTTCCTTCATTACTATGTCTATGCTGTTAACAATAAAATGCAGTCACTAAGAGTTGAACTCAGTTTGAAGGAGAGTAAATAGCAATTTTTACCATTCTGCTAATAAAGTAGCTTAAGGAAATAAATAAATAATGTCCAAGAGATAGTGGAGTATGTATTGCATTGGCCGCAATCATCCTATAATGTTCCATGGTATTATATTGTAATATAAATTATAATACATTATCATATAGAATTCTATTCTATTCTATAGTACTATATATTAAACATACTATACACACACATACTTTAATACATTACCTACCCACTGGGTGATTTTCGGCCAGTCACTAGTTCAGCTCATAATGTCACATTCAGGCAATAAGCTGGCCGGACAATTTCTATCACAACCAATAGATCACTACTCAGTTGACACACACCCCTCCACCCCCCAAAAAAACAGCAAAACTTGCACTTGTGGGGAAATGCTCAAAAAATTTCCTTATTGACAATATCTGTATGTCTTTTAGTTTATGTCAGTTATGTAACAAAATTACTGCATTTTGAATTACTCTATAATTGTACCATATAATATCGTAATCCAAATTATTGCATTTCATTGGCTATTGGTGTATTTGGCCACCACAACTTAGATTATAAAGTAAGGTAAAGGTTGCCCCATCCAGTTGTATCCAACTCTAGGGAGCAGTGCTCATCTTTGTTTCTTAGATGAACAAGCCAGCATTGTCTGAAGATGCTTCCATTTTCATGTGGCCAGTCTGACGGTACGCCGAGGCACATGGGACACTGTTACCTTCTCACCAAAATGGTATCTATTTACCTACTTGAATTTGCATGCATTCAAACTGTTAGGGGCAAGAATGGGAACTCACCCCATCCCGTCACATAGTACTTGGGTCTCAAATTGCTGACCTTCCAGTCAACAAGCCCAAGATCTTAACCACTAGATAAGATAAGTGTCCTAATTAGGAATAACTGGGAAATTCCATGATCAGGGTTATTTTAAAGAGGAAAGGAGATCAACACAGGGGTGCCATGTAGTTGAACTTTTGCTTATGCATGTAACTTTCCTCTGAAGTAGATGTTCGTCCAAAGCTATCATCTGTCCTTAATGATAAACCCCATGGAGCTATATTGTAGGAAATAATGGAGCATTTAGTAAAAGTCAGCTAACCTTGATGGGTACTATATTAAAGGTACCCTAGTTTATTATTTGAAATAAAGAATAAATTAGAATTGCAGTTAGGTCATAGGTTCACACAAAAAATAATAAAAATACACAGTTTTCATTTTTCTCCTGGGTGTCAGAAAGTATATGCATGCTGGTTTTAGAAATCTACTCCCATAGATTATGTTGGGGAATAAGCAAATAAATATTGCCCATGGCCAAAGTTTGACCCTTTCCAGGGTTTGATCCAATCACAAGACAAGTTCAGCATCTCCAAGTTGGGTTAGGTTTCTTGAAGAATATAAACACCATATGCGCTCAAGTGTTCTTGAAAGAATGAAAATTAAAATGATAATCTGTAAAATAACACATGGAGAACTGCATTAAAAGAAGAAATATGCAATCGGTTCACCCTATTTCATTAGGCTTTTCATAATCCTATCATTGGCTAGAATCTAAGATGCATTTAGGAATGCCTAAATTCAAAAAATATCAATGCACTTGGCAAATCAAACTGTGATTCGGACTTGGAATTATTAAATGCAGTTGAACAGCCAAAAGACTTCCATCTCCCAAAAGCCATTGAAAAGACCTAACTTGGTTTTTCAAAAGTCTGCCCAAACAAGCTCTACATATTAACAAGGGTTGAGCAAACGAGAAAAGAAAATTTGTTGGCCCAATTCTGTTTTCCATTTCAGCTGCTAATTTAGTTGCATGGGAATGCAAAACTGGATCATATTCTTCCCAAATTGCCTTCCTACCTTATCTCATTTCTGTTCATTTGGACTATTAATTTCAGTTAAATGTACTGCCGTGTAGTTGTGGTCAAGGAGTATCATTTTGCTTCTCTCCCTCAGATGTAGTTTTTTTCTGAGTGAGTTTGTGGCAAAGCATATAGAATCGGTATCACAACATCTGTACAACAAGCATTAATTATTCAGTTTGTTCTTCACGGTCTTTTCCAGGCTCTGTTTTGTTGCTGTTTCCTTTCTAACACAACTGAAGCTAATGTTTGGCCAGGACGTCAGCATCAACGTGATGGCTTAACTTACTAAGATATTGAAGGTAGATTTTTTTTTTTAAAGGAAAAGGAGTTTGTGGAAGATTGTTCAGAGCTATAACAAAAAAGCTATTGTTAAAAGCTTTCATTTTGGGTTATAAGAGGTTATTCTCAAAGAAAAAGTGATTGGGATATCTGCAGAGAGACTACAAAACATCAAAAGGGCAGCTATTACCATGCCATCAAAGACAGCATCTCAACTTTTATGACTTTGCTGCAGATGTCCCAAAAGTGGTAATTCTGAAAAGGAAGTCGAAAAAGATCATAATAATTTTAATATGATAATGATTAAGACATAATCATGTTCCCTGTTCCATTGTTCAGCCAGAAAAGTAAGACTGTTTACAGTGTGGAAAAAAAATTGTTCCATGGTATTGTATGTCAAATTTTCACATGTACTTCTTCAATATCTGAAGCTGTCAAACCTTTCAGCAATTTGGGGTACTTACCATGAATCTGTTTCACATTGAGTTCTATTATTTATTTATTTAAACTTATTGGCTATCTAGCTAGAGGTTTTTTTAAAAAAATCCCTTACGAACCACTAGCTGGATGCCTGTGCTTCGCTATGAAACTATGTGATCAGGCGTGATAAATTGACACTTAAAGCCTGAAACTTAATGTAGAATGTGTAGCATCAGACCGTGTTAATATATGGCAACTGGCAGTTGGAACAGAAGGGGAAGGGGAGTACAATGTCCCAGCCTGCAGGCTGGATGAGTCACATGCTGGCCACACCTATACCTGGTTTAGCAAAGGGGTAGCATCAGAGCATGTTAATATACAGCAAATGGTAGTTGGGACAGAATTCCTTTCAGGTGGGGAGGGGAGTAAAACATCTAACTCCTTAGTATCAGAGTGTGTGAATATAATACTGTATATGAAATACTAATGATCTGATGGTCATTTCAAAAAATCCTTTCTTAGCGAGCACCTAGAAGCCAAGAGGAACATACGTGCCAACTTTCAAGTTTGTATGCTTTACCGTTCTGGATATTTCGTGATGAGTGAGCTTATAATATCTTTTTGCGAGCAGGACCCATAAACAGTATCTGATTTTTCTCCTATAAAAGAAGAAAATATAAGACTATAGGCTAAATGTTTGATATGTTATAATAAAACTCAATTTGTCCTTCCAATATCAGTGTTAAATTATATGGCCATATTATAAAATATTTCAGTATGGAAGGGAAGATGCCCACAGCCAGTCTATTGCTTTATCATTTTAACAGTTATTCCAGACGATATAGTTGCAGTGAACTGATTGATAGAAAATATATATCATGACTTTTTCCCCTGAGTAATTATAAGGCAATCAGACCATGATAAGTTCCCTTGTGATTATCTCTTTATAGCTCATTCATTTAAAATTAATAGGTCAAAGTTATGCTGTTCTAAATTAGAAATGCTGGCTGACAAATTCCTAGAAATCAGCTTTCCATTTAAGCCACATAGTAATTCTTTGCTCAGATTTGAGATACTCTCCTACTTAAAATGAACGGCAACAGAACTACAAATGGTGGAGGATTTAAAACATCATCCATATCTGCATTTATTCTACAGGCACTGAATTTTCCTTTCTGCTGTAATCTTGCCCTAGACATCTCATTCAATAAGTCATACAGCTACTGTGAAAACATACCTCTTTTCTTTTGTTAATTGAAGATTAACTCTGTGCAATGTTTTGAATTCAAGAGATAAGGAGGCTGTGGAAGGTGCAGGAGCACATTCAGTCCCTGGCAATGACTCACTAAATCAAACATTTCCCCATCCCATCCCCCAGGTTCTTACTCCAGCTGCAGAGGAAAGCCATAGGATCCTGGGGAAAGAGGCAGTTGTTTTAAGGAGTTGTAGAGTGGTGCTATTGTGAGTATGTTCCTGCTCTTGGATGTACCTTTTCCTCCTTAAAATTAACACACTGCACAGGCCCTTTGAAGACTGAGAGGTCCACCAAGATTGACTCTGAAATAAGACCAACTGATTTCAACAGGTTTTACCCCTAAGTCAATATCTAGCTATTCTTCCAATAGACTGTGGTTTACCAATAAATAACATCTCTGTAGAGTGTGGCTTGAGGTAGATGGCCCTGATTTTCTGCCAGATTGTGGAAATGCCCGATAAATCAACCCTACCCTGGAAGTCAACGTTGTTGTTTTAGAGCAGGGCTGTCAAACTCGCGGCCCGAAACTAGCTGAAGACATTTAGCTATCTACTGCAAAAGACAATATGATATACCTATTCTCCATTCCAAGCAGACCAGTTCCTGATGTTCTGAGCACTATGTGTTTTCAATATAAAAAAAAAAAGATGTCGAGATTCTAGAAAGAGTGGAGGGACTAACAACAAAGATAATTAGAGAACTGGAGGCTAAAACATACAAAAAACACTTGCGGGAATTGAATATGTCTACTTTAATGAAAAGAAGGACTAAGGGCGACATGATAGCAATGTTCCAATATCTAAGGGGTTGCCCGAAAGAAAAGGGAGTCAGCCCATTCTCCAAAGCACCAGAAGGCAGAACAAGAAGCAATGGATGGAAACTAATCAAGGAGAGAACTAACTTAGAATTAAGAAGAAATTTTCTGATGATTAGAACTATTAGTCAGTGGCTCAGAAGTTATAGGTGCTCCATCATTTAAGGTTTTTAAGAAGAGATTGGACATCCATTTCTCTGAAATGCTATAGGACAGTGATGGCTAACCTTTTTGCTGTTGTGTGCCAAAAGTGAGGGGAATGCGGGGGGTCACATGCGTGTGTGCCCACACCCATAATTCAATGGACCACACCCCTGCGCATGCATGCATGACCCCCCCACACACACACACATTCCCCCCACTTTTGGCACACAATGGCATGGTGGGCCTGGTAGGCCTGTTTTTCACCCTCCCCAGGCTCCAGAGGCTTTCTTGGAGCCTGGGAAGGGTGAAAATAGCCTTCCCCACCCCGCCAGAAGCCCTCCAGAGGCTGGAAGCAGCCCATTTCCTGACTTCCAGTGGGCCTGGAAGGCTAGAAAATCAGCTGGCTGGCTCACGCATGCGCACTGGAGCTGAGCTAGAGAAAAGCCCACGTGCCCACAGATATGGCTCCACATGCCATCTGTGGCATGTGTGCCATAGGTTCACCATCATGGCTATAGGATTTCCTGCTTGAGCAGGGGGTTGGACTAGCTGTTGTGGCCCGTCAGCAGCCTGTGCAGTTAGTAGCTGATTCTGACAGTGAGGAGGCTGGTGTGGTGCTGTGCCACCAGTCTGTGCAGTTGGCACACCTCCAGAAGCTCCCATAAGTGAAGAGGAAGAAGAGGGGGAGCCTCTTTTCGATGCACGAGTGCGCAGAGCTGCAAAAAGGCAGGAGTGGCTCCTCAGGAGGAGGTCTCCTCTAGAATAAGGCTTGGGGCTAATTGGCCACTCCCCTAGACTATTTAAGGAAGGATGATGACTGATGCAATTTGCAGGAAACAACTTTGTTCAAATTCCTTTGCGTCTTGATTACAGAAAACGTTTGATTTGGCTGTTGTTTCTCTCTTATCAGTTTTCCTGCAAATTGCTTCTGGGCATTCTGCCAACCACAGTAAGATTATGGTTATCTGAAATACTGTGCCTCAGAACTGAGTTATTATTCTTTGAATTCTTGTCAGCTGTTAATGAAGTTAAATTAACAGCCCTTGTTCAGAAAAGACTGATTTATTGTACTTGTGTTCGAACAACTACTAAGAAAGCTCATTAGTAGTCCTTAATTAGTAAATTAAGGTTTGCATGGACTTTGTGTGTGCTGCATTCTTTGGGGTCCGTAGCTGGGGCAGAACACTAGCAGACCTCCATGGTCCCTTCCAACTTTGTTATTCTGTTATTCAATTGCCTCTTTGTGTCTCAGCATATCTTACAATGCAAAGGGAAAGTTATACAGTGTATGATTTGTCTAGCCATCATTATTTATTGCCTAATGGTGGGACTTGTGACTATTGTTTGGATGGCTAAATCTAAGTATGTCGTTTGTATATATGGATGCATGTCACAAACAGACAAATAGACAGCCTTCCATTGAAGACCAAATGAAGGAGTTAAAAAAAAACACCACACAATCAATATTTAACAACAATCACAATCTGTATGATTCTGCCTTTTCTAATATCTTATATTCTCGTGAACTAAAACTGAGATATTTTATTTATCTGACTAGAATAGAAGATTGGTTCTAGCAGCTGCGCAATTGACAGAACTTTGTTTTGCAGCTAACCTGATTACTGGATTGCACCTGCTTTCAAATACAAATATTCCCAGTATCACCATTGGTTTTGGTCCTCAGATTTATCATTCCGTCTCATTACGAACAACTATAATGGTTTTTATACATGTCACTTGTGGTTTTGTTTGGTTTGTTGTGGTTGTGTTTAATTCATAAGGTGGAAGATAGAAAAAAACCCCCACTATATTCCTCCTTTGCCAGCTGCATTTATAAGGAAACAGAGCAATGAAAAAATATTGCTATCATGACAGGGTAGAGCCGTGATGGCGAACCTATGGCATGTGTGCCACAGGTGGCATGCAGAGCCATATTGGTGGGCACATGAGCTCAGCTCCGCCAGCTGATTTTCAGGTCTTCTGGGCCCATCAGAAGTAGGGAAACAGGCTGTTTTGGGCCCCAGAGGGCCTCCGGGGGAGGTGGGAAAGGCCATTTTCGCCCTCCCCAGGCTCCTAGAAAGGCTCTGGAGCCTGGGGAGAGCAAAAAACAGGCCTACCTACGTGCCATCATGTGCCAAAAATGGGGGGAGCATGGGAGGGTAGCATATGTATGCAGGGGGGGGCAAGGCACATAC
>JANHZT010008280.1:111454-121937 GCA_032468215.1 Stegonotus admiraltiensis | reverse complement strand
CTCACGTGCGCAACCCCCCCACACTCCCCCCGCTTTTGGCACGCGATGGCAAAAAGGTTCGCCATCACTGGTCTAGGTTATATTGGTGGTCTTTGACTGTAATAAAGGTTTGATTTGATTAATTTAATGGTGGTAACAAAATACCTCTTTCAATGTCATAAAATACTGGAAACAAAGATAATGATCAATCAATCAATCAATCAATCAATATCAACTTTGAAAATCTTGATAATTTCTAATAATGGATTCCCATGCATCCCATACTTGAAAGGAATATTTAAAAGAAAAAATAACCAGGAACATGACTCAATCCATTGTCAGAGGACATTTTGGTTCATACCACTCCTGCCCGGAAGCCTAACTGAATATTAAGCTGATACAGTTAAAAATATCAACAAATGTTGAAGAATTCTTGAGCTGCCAACTGATCCTAAATCAGAAGGTATTGCTAGAGGACACATAAACGTCTTGCAATTAAATCAAATCTTTTGAAGGCACTTGCCTTTTATTAGTCCAGCACTTAAGCTTTTCTTTCAGGAATTAATCCCCTTTTTTCCTCCCACCAGCTCCCGTCAGTTGCAGAGGAGCCAAATTAATTATTTTACTGCTTATCTTCAATCTACACCTCAAGGTCAATGCGTGTCTGTCAGCGTTCAGCTGGGTAAATGATCCTTTATTCACTAGACGGCAACCCTGCTAAAGTCTTTTCTTAGGATGTCTAGTCTATTAATCCAGTTGCTAATTGACTCTTTAATGATGCAGTGAGAAAACAAAGAAAATTGGAAGTTTTGAAAGAGCGCTGAGAAAATCCATGGCAGCCAAGCCAGCCCCCTTTGCACAATGATGAAATGGATTTCTATAAGCAGGAAATCAAAAGGAAAAAAAAAGGAAAAAAAAGACATAGAAAGGGAGAAGAAAGTGCCCAAATGGTATTTATCCCTGGCAGGAGAGGTTCAGACCCAGTTTCTGCAATAAGGTTTTGGAAACAGCTACTGTGTTGACAGGGTTAAGTGCGATATGCTCAAGAGAACCAGGCATTTTGAAATCCAAAATTCCAGCCTAGCCTCTGAGTTAACTGAGTGATTTGCAGCTGCACATTATCAGTTGGTTTAAAATACAGATACAGCAATTTATGCAAAGTCAAGAATAGCATCTGTCCGCAAAGCATTCCATGCAATCTAACCCACATCCCACATCTTGGGCACAGAAGCAACAGCTAATAAGATTGCCATTTTTATTTTTAAAAAAAAACACTGGAAACCCACATATTACAATATGAAACCCATAAACACAGTATATGGAAGGCCCTCAGAATCCACAGTTCTATTATATGTAGCTTCTTGTATCCAAGGTTGTTTAAAAAAAAAACCCAGTCATTTTGAAACTTTTCTAGCTAAGTTTATCATGTTTGTAAATCCCCTTTTTACTTATTTTCTGCTCTTATTGTTGTCTTCTTTATTTTCCCTTTGATTGCACTTTTAAAATTAATAGAGTAGATGGCCAAAAAGGAAAAGACACCAAATTTTTGTGTGCCTTGGTAAAATTTTAGTCTGCTTACAGTTAAATCTTGTGTTTTGTTATTTTGTGCATCTGCAAAATTGTTGATGTGCTTTTCTTCATGTATACGTATTTTAAGGCCTTGTTGGCTACAATTTTGTTAACAGCAATTGTGAGGCACAAGTACAGTCAGTGCAGGTAATACAGACCACTCTACAAGTCATTTTAAAAGATTGCCATTAATATAAACCAATATTAGTGACAATCAAGAAAAAGATGCTGAATTTAAATTATATAGTTACCATCTAATACTTCAAACATGAAAGAGATTTCATATTTTAAAATCTAAAAAAAAAAAAACTAGTTTGAATTTGAATACCCAGAATGAAGGAACTTTTAAGAATCGCAGTGGTACTGATAGCGAAGATGATAATGCAATGTGAGAATTAGAATATGAAGCATTTTTTTTGAAAAAATCTTATGTTAATTTTTTTTTTCCATGACTGCAACCACAGGTCACACAGTCTAGATGCAATGGCAATCTCAAATATTCTATCTGCATTTTTTTTTAAAAAAAAAAGCCCTTTCAATGTGACTTACTTAAATCTGGGTGTTACTTCTTATCTGACAAAGACTTTCTTTGTATAGACAACCATTCATTTCCTAAAAGCTACGACACTCTATTGGGGCTGTGTTCAAGACGATGCTGAAGAATCTATGGAAGGATTTTGAAAAAGTTCCTTCCATACCACCCACAGTTTCCACCAGTCATTGTTGCCTAGAAGAAAGAGAAAGAAAACCAAGAGAAGCCAATTATGTGCTTCAGGCAGATCAAACTAGCACTTCTTTTGAAATGGTCTCTCTAGCTTCTGCTGCCCACTCGTAGATGCTAGGTCTGGCTCTGTTAAGCGCCATTCTGCTAAACTCTGGCCACACTTCCCCCGCCCACACCCTCATTGATTGACAATTGCTTCCGTTTTAAAAGCCACACAGTTGCTTCCCTCCTTTTCGCCAGAAACAACGAGGCACTTACACGGTTAAACCACTCACAAACACACCACAAATATTTGGTTCTTGGAAAGTAAAATGTGGGGAGAGAGAGAGAGAGCACAGCAGAACTACATTGTGACTCATTAATGGGAGAGCTGAAAGTGCCGTGGTTAGAGTCTGGCAAAGACCCCGAATAGTACAAGTGTTTGGGAAGTCATCAACCGGGCCTTTTTAAGATCAAAAACACATGATATAACCACACATAGCACTTTATGACATTTGAAACTGTAGGATGAAGAGAGGCCTAATTTAATCCATGTGGTTCTGGACATTTGATGTTAATAGACGTATTCTTGCTGTGCGGGGATGCAATACGGTCTTTAATAAAACATGGCACAGCTTGTAAAATCATTTGCCCTTGGAAATTAATTTTGTTCATATTTATGCTCAATAATGCACATGTGCGGGTAAGAGGTTTTGCGTGTGTGCCCTATAGATCCTTTGTGAAGGAATAATGAATTTCAGTCTTCAAACACTTCTCCGCCTTTGAGTAAAATGACAAAGTTAAGTGCACATGTTGTGGGCAGCGGGTAGAAAAGTATTAGGCATGAAAGTATTAAGCCCATAAAGCCACTTTATGTTTCCATCCACATCAACAAGCTTTGTTTCTTCGGTCAGCTAAACTGCCTTGAATAAAGTGTTTCCAAACTACTTTAATTTAAATGAATTATATTCTTTGTTTTTCTCAATGCTTGAAAATCTTATTGTCTATGAGAAATTGGTTACCAGCTTAGTATTTCAGCTTTTTGGAAGATTCCCTTAAATCTTAATTGGAACTATGGAGATTGTCAGTTATTCAGGTCATGGTTGTCCCAAAGGTGCTTTTTCAGGAGGCAACTGGACTTCCTTGTTTTTTTCTTTGAAGACGTTTCATTTCTCATCCATTCTTCAGTCCTGACTGGATGGTGGGGAATGGAAGGATTTATATTCCTTGCAGTCATTTGCATTCTTTTTAGAGAGTCGTTGAAGTCCCTTGGAGGTTTAGCTGTGTTTTCAGGGTCACCTGAGTAGTGCAAATGGCTGTGGAGTCTTCTTAGAACCGCTGAAAGGACTGTGATGTAGACTGGAGATAGATGATGTTGTATCCCTCCCCCCTCTGTTGAGAGAGGACTGTTCAATTTTGACATAGGTGGCCTCTTTCAAACCAGTGGTCCTCTCTGTCCAAAATGTGGACTTTGCTGTCTTCAAAAGAGTGGCACTTGACTTTTAAATGCAGATGGACTGCTGAATCTTGTCCTGATGGGTTTGTTCTCCTATGTTCTCCTGTGCCATGCATTTATGAAGTGGTGGTTTTCATAACTAAGAATCTCCGTAGAGTTATACAGTGTAAATAGGCAACTATACAAGGTGCCATGGCCTGAATCTGAAAAGGATACTCTCACATCTGTAGCCAGGACCAATCAGAGGGAGAAAGGAATAGAAGGGTGTGGACCCCTCTTGTCTGCAGGATGTTTTCTGCCCTGTGTCCCTTCACTGTTGGGGATGAGTCAGGCTGTTGGGGGGGTGAGACTGTGTAGTCTGCATCTCAAATTGAAGTGCAAATGGTTCCTGAAGTCTGTAATTTTTCTGAAAGTCCGTTCATACTCCCACACCATTCAAAGGGTGTTCATCCCAAAATGCATAGGTAAAGGTCTATGGAGATTCTCAGTCATCCAGGTCATGGTTGTCCCAAAGATGCTTTTTCAGGAGGCAACTGGACTTTCCCATTTTTTCTTTTTCTTTGTTAATCGGAATCCTTTTAACAGTCCAATTTAGATAGTTAACTTCTGCATGGTTTCTCTCCTCTGACTTGAATTATACTTTTCTTAAAATAAACCTGAATTAGAAACCCATATGATTCATCAAGCCAAACTTTGAGGTTTCAACCTTGTATGCCAAGAAAGGATAAGAGTGAATCTGTCATAGAATGTTTCTCTCAGCTTTTCTTTTTTTCCAGATACAACTCCTGTATAGTAGGAAAGAAAACATGCATAAACATACAAAAGTCTGTGCAAAATTTATACTTAATTATTGTGGCATGTTTTCCAAGTATATCCATTATGATATGTGTTTTGCTTAATATCTACATTTTTGCATTTTTCTGTAATATAATGTGTTATTGTGCAGTAGTGTGACTGTAATTTCCTTGTTGCACGTACTTCCCTAATTTACAGATGTGTTGTGTGTGAAAACGGCATGCCCAAAATCAAAGAAATAAGACTACTGAAATATAGTTATACAGGTACTCCTCGATTTATGACCACAATTGAGCCCAAGTTTGTTATTGCTAAGTGAGACAATTGTTAAGTGAATTTTGCCCCATTTTATGACCTTTCTTGCCATGGTTGTTAAGTGAATCACTGCAGTTGTTAAGTTAGTAACACGGTTATTAAGTAAATCTGGCTTCCCCATTGACTTTGCTTGATTGAAGGTCATAAAAGAGAATCACATGATCCCGGGACACAGCAATCATCATAAATATGAATCAGTTCTCAAACATCTGAATTTTGATCATGTGACCATGGGGATGCTGCAATGGTCATAATTGTGAAAAATGGTCATAAGCCACTTTTTTCAGTGATGTAACTTTGAAGGGTCACTAAATGAACTGTTGTAAGTCAAGGATTCCCTGTATTACAGCCACCATAGCATGAATTTGGTAAGGTTTGTCCCAAATCCTTTAATATTGGGCTGCTGATTATCTCTTATTTTTCTGACAATGTTAGCTACGCAGTGTTGTCAAAAGAAACAAGAGAAAATTTTTAAAACTGAACAGCAAAATAGAACTTAACAGAACTAATCAACTAACTTCAAAGTGCTGAAATAAATGTTTTTGGCATCCTCTTTCTGGCTCACATGGCTTCAGCACTGGCAATGTTTGAATATCTGTTTTATAAAGAGATGTACACCTTTTACATATACCTCATTTTTCCAAGTATATGACACACTTTTTTCCCTCCTAAAAGACACTGAAAATTTGGGTGCGTCTTATACTCCGAATGTAGCTTTTTTGAAGCTTTTTTTCAGCCCTAACGAGGCGCTAGAGAGTGAAGCCATCTCCGTTTCCCTGTTTTGCCTGCTCCCTCTGACTCTCAGCTGTGCTTTAGAAGCTTTCTTTCAGCCCTAATGAGGCGCTAGAGGGTGAAGCCATCTCCGCTTCCCTGCTTTGCCTGCTCCCTCCGACTCTCAGCTGTGCTTTAGAAGCTTTTTTTCAGCCCTAATGAGGTGCTAGCGAGTGAAGCCATCTCCGCTTCCCTGCTTTGCCTGCTCCCTCCGACTCTCAGCTGTGCTTTTTTCAGCCATAACGAGGCGCTAGAGAGTGATGCCATCTCCGTGGTTTACCTGCTTTTCTCATTGCTTCTCTCTTCAAAGATCAGTTGTGGTTTAGAAGCTGTTTTGTATCCCCAAGCAGGGGATAAAAAACCAGCAAACTAATGTGCTGAAGCTGACCAGACTAAGAATGCTAGCCAGATGAATACCTGGTAGGCAGATTTTTTTTTCCTATTTTCCTCCCCAAAAACTAAGATGCGTCTTATACTCTGGTGCATCTTATACTCCAAAAAATACAGTGCCGGACATGACAGGTTGATGTCTTGGTACGGATGGAATAAAAGTATATACTCAAATATATGCTCATATACACTGTAAATAGAAATACATATCTCTTTGCTAATTATTAATGAACCACCATTTATTTTAGGTTACTATATACTTTGGACCAACTGTAAGATATATGGAAATGATTCCATAAGAAATCATTTATGATTAGCAAATCAATCCAGTTGTGCAGCGTGACAATTCTGGTTTTAGAATGTTCTGATATACCGTATCTTTTGCTCTGCCATCTGCAGGTCAGGTGGGTGGAAAGGATGAAGAGAAGTTTGGATTCTTCCATTCTTGTTTGGGTTCCTTTCCCACACGTTTGGCAAATTATAAAGGCCTGAAATGTCTAAGATCCCTTTTCAAGCTTTCTAAACTTGGGATTTCCTCATTGTGATTCTGCCAACAGTCCTGAAGAATGATGGGGAAACTAGAAGGGAAATATGATGTTGAGTCACCTCTTCCCAAAGTCAGAGGCTTAAATCTGACCTTAAGGATAACAGAGTAGGAGGGAACCTTGGAAGTCTTATCCCTCTCTTATCTGACTTAATTATTGTTTATCTAAAATTTACTTCATTCATCTCTCTTTTGCCCAAGATGAGATAATTACCAGTAATGTTTATTTGGTCAATGACCAGCAAAATCTAAAAATGTACAGGAAACTCAAATAGGTGAGGAAAAAATACAACATAATATATGTAATGGAACCTTGCATGCAGAGCTTCAGAAATGGCTGGAATCGTCCAAGGCCTGTGTGTATTTCTGTTCCGAAAAAGTGATTCAGCCCTGCCTTTGTTGGCTGTTGCACAACCTGAAGAAGAAAAAATACCTTTAAAAAGTTGGAGACAAGTGCTTTCTTCTCATTCTCACATACCTATTGAGAGTGAAGCACTTTTTAAAAAAAATAGATTCCAAAATACAGCATTTCCCTAGTATTTTGTATAAATGATGACATTTTTTTTTTAAAAAAAAATACAGCTGCCGCAATACCATGTTTTGCAGTCCTGGTGAAATAGATTGCACTGGATTGGACCCCAGAATCAAAATAGTATAGATTCCCAGTATCCATTCTGCTGGAGAGTACCGTATTTTTCGGTGTATAAGATGCACTTTCCACCCACCCCCCAAACGTGGGTGGAAATATCTGTGTGTCTTATAGAGCAAATGTTGCCAAATCCCTGCCCACGCACAAGCCCTCACCCTCGGGCCTCTGCCTTCCAGAAATTTGCCTCCTTGCAGCAAACAGCAAACAGCTTGATCAGCTTCAGCACAGACTGATTTAGCACGAGCAGCTGATTGGCAGTTGAATCTGCCTCCCGGAATATCACCTATCACCTTCCAGGCTGCGGGGATCGCTGCCACCCATTGCCGCCACCACCGTGCCACCCATTTTCGGCATCTGTATATCCCATTTTTGGCCTCCATGCACCCCATTTTTGGCCTGTTCCAGGTGGTGGAACAGGGTGAAAACGGGACACATGGAGGCCGAAAATGGGGTGAGTGGAAGCTGAAAATGGGATGTGCAGAAGCTGAAAATGGGATGCGTGGAGGCGGCAATAGGTGGTGGTGTTGATGAGCAGCAACAGCAGCAATGGGCAGTGGTGATTCCCGCAGCCTAGAACAGCTGATAGGTGGTATTCTGGGAGACAGAACCAACCCACCAATCAGCTGCTCGTGCTAAATCAGACTGTGCTGAAGCTGACCAGGCTGTTTGCTGTTTGCTGCAAGGAGGCAAATTGCTGGGAGGCAGAGGCAGATTTTTTTTTCTTGTTTTACACCCCAAAACCTAGGTGTGTCTTAGAGTCCGGAGGGTCTTATAGTCCAAAAAATACAGTAATTAAAATCTCTTTAATTAACCACCTTCTTCTACCTCCAGCTATGTGATTTGGCTGAATTCAATATACAAACTTAGCTGGGAGATAAACAATTAATTGTTTATTTCTTCTTCCTAGCAAGCTTTCAGAAAATTCTTGGTGCATTTCAGTGGTTGAAAGGACCTAATTAGTAAGTCTTTGGACTTCTTCAGCACTCCTCCTAAAATTGAAATCCAATGAACCAGCTGCAGCTGTATTTTTTTTCCTTCCTTCCTTCCTTCCTTCCTTCCTTCCTTCCTTCCTTCCTTCCTTCCTCCTCCTCCTCCTCCTCCTCCTCCTCCTCCTCCTCCTCCTCCTCCTTCTCCTCCTCCTCCTCCTCCTCCTGTAGAACTTTTAGACTTCTACAATATCCTAAAACATATTTGGATATTTTTGGACTTTAACTAATTGGTTCAAAATAAGTAAAACGTCATTCCAAACCGTTGACTCTTCTTTATTTTGTCCTTTTATTAAAAAAATAAGGTGATTATAAAGAAAAGATTCCTTATAATTAAGGAGAAATGATTGAAAGATAGACTCAGATTCCCAAGGGAAGAAAGTAAAGTAATGTTACAATAATTATTTTATGTTAACTCTACTCTACCTATCATCTTGTACTGAATTTCCAAGGAACTAATGAGTTTCCAAAGTGGCCATAAAATAGGACCTCAGAGAAGAAGGAATTCTCCAAAGAGAATTGAATGTAAAGTAAGAAGAGCTTGGACAACCATTTGTCTGAAGTGGTGTAGGTTTTCCTGCCTAAGCAGGGGGTTGGATTTGAAGACCTCCAAGGTCCCTGCCAACTCTGTTGTTCTGTTCTGTTCTGTTCTGTTCTGTTCTGTTCTGTTCTGTTCTGTTCTGTTCTATATACTAACTTGAAACAAAAGCAGCTTGTATGGTGGCACTTTTCAAGAGCTACTGCAAACAAGAAGCCAAGATTCAAGGTGTTGGTTAACATCTTTAAAGCGCTCCATGGCTTAGGGCCTGGTTATTTACGAGCGCTCCATGGCTTAGGGCCTGGTTATTTCTGCTACCAAGGGCCTCCCACCAACCAGTGGATTCCCACAGAGAGGGGCTCCTTGGGGTGCTGTCGGTTAGACAGTGCTGACTGGTGACACCCAGGGGGAGGGCCTTCTCTGTGGGCGCCTCTGCCCTCTGGAATAAACTGCCCCTGGAGTTGAGGAAGATCCCGGATTTGCGCACCTTCCGTCGGGCTCTTAAGACCTTACTCTTTCAGCAGGCTGGGCTAGCTTACATTTTAACTCTGATTTAATTTTTTTTACTACATTTTATTGGGTAAATTGGGGTTTTAATATTTATGGCCGTTATTTAATCTGTTTTAATTGGCTTTTAACTTTGTATCTATGTATATTAATATTTTAGTTTGGCTCTTCACCGCCCTGAGTCCTTCAGGAGAAAGGGCGGTATAAAAATTTGATAGATAAATAAATAAATAAATAAATAAATAAATAAATAAATAAATAAATAAATAAATAACATTGTTACAAGTGTAGGAAATTATCTAGATGGTCTTTAAACGAAGTAGACAAAGAAGATGTTTACCTCTCTAAACAAATGCATGCAAAAGTTTTCTAAAAATAACAGAAAGGAAAGTGAAAAAAGCATGTTATCTCCAACAGGTAAAATAACTTTTGGTTTCCAACCCTCCTTCATGAAAAGAAATTGTGTGATATTTTTTTTTTTAATTCCAAAATCTCTTTGATAGAAAGTAAATGATCTTATGATCATCGTAGACTGCTTTCAGTTGGGTATTATATCATTTTATAATCCCATATATTTTAAAACTTTGAAGTCTCATTGAATCCCTTAGTTAGTTAAAATGTTGGAACATTTGGTGGTGGTGGGGGGTGTAAATTACAAATTACAACAGGGTTATTCAGTCTAGCTTTAATAAAACGTTCAGCCATTTATGCAAACTTCTCAATAACACAGCATCAACAGAATACTCCTATGAAGGCCAAACAGAAATCCCACCCCCTTAAAGTTTGTAAAGGTTGTGAAGATTTATAACAGAACTTTCTTGAAACCTTTAAATGTCAAGAAGTCATCTTGAATGATCACAAAGTAGAAGTACAAATCATTCAATCAGATCAGGTCAAGATCTGATTTTTCTATACACACACATAAATAACCAATTTTTAGATAATACTATCACATATAAGAGTTGGCAATGTCTTAGTATCTGTAACATAATTAGCTTGAATAAATTAAAGTGTACTCACATTAAAGTACTCCTATCATCTCAGCTTATAAAAGCCTGTGATTTCCTAAAGTAGATCTAGCTATTCCCATACGTTTTTAGCAACTGAAGTGGTATTTTAGTCTTATGCCAATGTAAAGCATGCCAATATTGCATAAAATACTCATTCTCCCTTATAAAAAAAGCTAAACAATATGTGGGTCATATTACTTGTTATGCTAATAACACAACATGCAGATGATCTCCTTCTTTTTATGAATTCTGTAGTAAATATTAATTTACT
>JANHZT010008280.1:22923-46792 GCA_032468215.1 Stegonotus admiraltiensis | reverse complement strand
CGCAGCCGCATTCTGGACCAGCTGGAGCCTCCGGGTGCTCCTCAAGGGGAGCCCCATGTAGAGAGCATTACAGTAGTACTGCATGTACTGCATGTAGAGAGCGCTACAGTAGTACTGCATGCTAACCACTGTGCCACCACAGCTATTAACACTAAAAAAAAAAACCACTGAAAAACCATTAAAATTAAATATATTTTTAATACTTGACCAGCAAGATACTTGGCCAGATAGCAATACAACCAGGAAACAGGGGCCTTGGCACATTCATCGCTCCAGGCTCAGAAACCTTAGCCAAGGTTTTAGGGCTTTGTGAAAGGGTAACAATATTGGGGTCATTCTAATCACTAAAACAAGGATATTCCACTGATGAGGGGCCACTGCAGAAAAAGAATTTCTGGTCCCCACAAGCTGGACACTCTTTGGCTGATGGGATCTGCAGCATGCAAATTCTGCTTGATTTGGTTGGATGGGTAGAGACTCTTGGAAAAAGGTGATCCCTCAGGTCTCCCAGTCCCAAGCTACATAAGATTTAAGGGTAACCATCACAACTCTATTACATTTTAAATCTTCCCTTTTATCTGATTGTTACAGTAGCATCATCACTCAAACTTTTGTCTCGTAATCCAAATGTTGCTGGTTCCAAAACTACTAAGATCTTTTTTTTAATGAATGGAGGTTTTTTTAACCAGAGTTTCCTTTTCCTTTTCCTTTATGTTGTACTAGCTGGATGCCCATGCTTCGCTATGAAACTATGTGATCGGGCATGATAAATTGGGCATGATAAATTGACACTTAAAGCCTGAAACTTAATGTAGAATGTGTAACTCCATAGCATCAGTGTGTTAATATAAGGCAACTGGCAATTGGAACAGAGGGGGAGGGGGAGTAGAATGTCCCAGCCGCAGGCCGGATAAGTCACAAGCTGGCAACTCCCACACCCGGTTTAGCGAAGGGGTAGAATCAGAGCGTGTTAATATAAGGCAACTGGCAGTTGGAAAAGAGTTCTTTTCAGGTGGGGAGGGGGAATAGAATGTCTAGCTCCTTAGCATCAGAGTGTGTTAATATAAGGCAACTGGCAGTTGGGACAGAGTTCCTTTCAGGTGGGGAGGGGGAGTGGAACGTCTAACTTCTAAGCATCAGAGCATGTGAATATAATACTGTATATGAAATACTAATGATCCTATGGTCATTTCAAAAAATCCTTTCTTAATGAGCACCTAGAAGCCAAGAGGAACATACATGCCAACTTTCAAGTTTGTATGCTTTACCTTTCTGGAGATTTCATGATGAGTGAGCGGTATTTGACTTTTATATATATAGATTTCCTAATATGCAGGTTCACCAATTGTCCAGTCATCTGAGGTTGAAGGTGGTCAACCTGGCTTTTTAAATAGCCCCCCAAAATTATAGGCTGTTTGGGGAAATGCAGTAAGCATTTCCTCAGATGCATTTCCCAAATTTTTCTGCAAACAGGAAATAATTATTATCAATATATGATGTTCTCAGTGCATTACAAGAAAGCTCTCTATCTAGTATTAAATGTGAGATGTATCAGTGATAATAGTAACAATAAACTGGAACTTGACCATCATGCACTGAGATCATTTCACCTTGGACTATATTTTTAAGACTGATATGGCCATCAATAAGTATAATTAAATAAAAAAAGCAAAACACCCACTCAAGATGGTGATGATAAAGGCGGTTTGTATTTCTAATAGACCAAACAACTAAAATTCTCCGTAAAGATTATAAAAATATTAAAACTTCAACTTTTCAAAAAAAGAAAGAAAGAAAGAAAAATAATAAAGCACATTAACAATGAAGATATTAAAGTAGATTGGGATGAGACAGCTTTTGTGCCTCGGGGAGGACTTGAGCATATGGTCTCTCAGTTTCTAGGCTAGCATCTTAACCACTCCCCGCAAATTTGCATTTGTCTGAAATCTCGGTTCATAGCTTTTAAAATATACAATCAAACTGCATTTTAAATTGCACGTCTTAAGAAAAAGCAAAATAGAAACCTACGTGTGTGTGTATGTGTGTGTGTGTGTGTGTGTGTGTGAGTGTGTGTGTGTGTGTGTATATATACTGGGCATGAGACAGTTTGAGAAATGAAGAAAAAATAAATACAAAAGTCAATTGTCCATTCCTGGATATATTCCATAAGTCCCAACTAGGAGACCCTCTCTCCTCAAAGGGATTCTTTTATTTATTTATTTTATCTTTATTTCATCACATGCCCCTTGACAGCACTTGACGCTCCTGAACAATAAGAATCGGCAGGCTGTTGAAGAAAAAAACCAGCCATCACCAAGCGTAGTTATCTCCTTGAGTAAGAGGTTTATTATTTATCTTCCCTGATGCAGTACCCATGTGGCAGAATTAATACCAAGCAGCTGGACAGATTAGACCCTGGAGCCACATCTGCAGCTGTATAGATCAACACTACTTTCCCTTCCTTTGCACCGAGGAAGTTTATCTCCTGTCACTGAGATTTATTGCTACTTATTTCATGCATTGTTAAGGATTCCACCTGCCCCCTCGCTTTTATTTGGCTTTCAAGCCAATCTAAGAGCTGATTGTTAACAACTGATTCGCTAAGCATTTGTTTACTTCCCCCCTTCCTCCCCACCTTTAATTAATAGTGATTTCCAGTTTGGCTTTATGAGATAAATAGTGGGGCTAACAAACAGATAGGGCTTGTGGAAATCAGAAAGAATGACAGCAATGAAGTTTTTTTATATATAAAACAAAAAACGAAAACAGTAGCAAGAAATGTCTCATTAGCAGCTCGAGGAGCATATGTATTTCTTATGGGTGAGTGATTTTGGACAGCTAGAGTTTATATGCCCATCACGCTGTACAGAGAGGATTTTGTACTAGGGGTAAACACTGCTTAGATTACATGTGCTTACATTTATGTTACTAAACTTCTATCTCTGAACCAAACACTATGCCTCTCCCCCCCCCCCAAATAAACAAACAGGAAAAAGAGTCACATAATTCTCTCCCTCAGCTGAGCAGAGACTTTGCATGCAAATGCCTAATTTAGGATGTGATATCTTCAAGCTGGCACTATGGCTGAAAAAAAAAAGAGTGAAGAAACCTGCTAAAACACGCCTATACTGTGCAATACACAATATACTTTTTCAAAGTTGTTCAAAGATGTTATGACCCAGGTGTTCAAGGTAAGGCAGGCCTCTAGGCAGTTCTTTATTTCTCTCAATAAATGTTCCAACCAACGGCCCTCCAACAACTAGTAAGGCTCCACCCCCACGTTACCCTGAAGGCAGCCACCCACAGTCTCCAAAACAAAGCCCCGGTAGTACAAAGAAAGCCCACAGAGTAGGAGTATGTTCAAAGGGCCAGGTCCAAGGTTCCAAGTCCAATCCACAAGGCAGAGTCCAGGCACAAGACAAAGGCAGTCCTCACAACAAGAAACAGGTCCCAGGCAAGAAGCAGTTCCAAAAGCACAGTGAAGAAAAGGCCAAACACAGTCCACAAGAGAAGGGCTAGGTCTAAACAAAGGCAAAGAGCAATCTTCCAAGTGAGACAAGGCAAACAGCAATAGGCACGAGTCAAAATCAGAGGACTCTAAGCCAAAGCAAACAATTGTTCCTGACAAAGACTAGCTCCCCATGGCTTCTCCTTAAGTTACTCCTCTCCAGGTGTTCCTTGTGAGTGAGGGTGGAGCGGCCTCTTCCCAAGTAGCCTTGCAGCCCTTCTCTGGGCTTACCTACACTCCACTTTCCTTGCCCTTGGATCAATGGAGTAGACAGCTGTTCGTCATCAGAGGAGAGTGGCTGCCTACGAGCACCACTGCCCTTCAGCAGCTGATCCTCCCCTATGTCTGTGCAGGCAGGCAGCTCTCCGTCTGGTTGACCACCTCCCCACAATGCCTGAGGGGGCCTGGAACAGCATCCTCAGCCCCTGGCATGCCTTCCCTATTGGACAGTTCCGGTTCCAACTCCTCCTCCTCCAAACCAGGTTCTGACAAAAGAGATGGATATAGTTTCTAGAACAGTTGCCTACATTAAATTTAAGATCTTGATTTTAAATATAAATTTTAAGTCTTGATTTTATTCAATAGTGATAGAAATAGATTCATATCTCTCATTTGACTGGTTTGTGCTGCCTAGCAGGCATTTTTTTCCAAGCTTGGCCAGTGGCATTCTTAACCTCTTACAGAGTACAATTTTCAAGGCTCCAAGGGTTGATTTGTGCCTCAAGTACATAACTGGAACATTATTTGAATTGCATGAAAAGAGTCCATTGCTGATTTGTTGGAGAGAATTAAGCAATCATATCCAGCCCGATTAGAATTGCTTCTTCTCATGCTTTAAGTTCCATTTCGGTCAATTTTTAATCACTATCGACTGGCTTTCCTGGCCTGGCACTGGTCAAGTGCACTTTGCCTTTGAAAGATGGGAACTGCGTGTTATAAAGCCCTGTACATGAGGTTTGCCTGCTCAGAACCTCATTACAGCCAGATGTTATGCATAATAAAATGACACAGAGGCCCACTGATTTTTCCTTCCTTTTCCATCTGCATAAATATAGTCCATGCAACACAGTTAATAAAGTGGATATCAAGTCACCTACCTACCCTAGGAAAAGGTTAGCTCTTTGCCTTAAGTACCCCATAAAAATCACTCTGAATTAGCATGGTAATCTACATGAAAAGTACTAATCATTATAAATTCATGTGGCATTCATGAGGATGTCTAATGTATACCCAGAGGACTTTATATATGTTGAAAAGAAAGCCTTACGTATGACCTCTCCCTATCATTCTGAATATGTCATTGCATTTAACTTTTGCATTTGATTGTATTTTCTCCCTGTTTAAGACTGCACGGAAGCAGTAGAGACCCTCTGATGCATCTGGTTGGAAGAATGACAATTGCAATGGCTTTTCTCCTCCTTTAAATCTCCCTTTCCACCCAGGAGTCTGTAACAGGTCTCAGCTTATATCCATCAGCTGCTCATTTCCAGAAGTGTACCTAGTTCACCTCAGCTTGTGAGAAAGGGTTGTAAATTCTTTGCTGGAGTAATGAACACTGTGCAGTAGAGACTGCAAGGAGTAATCCTGGTAATGCACTGCTTTAACTGCATCCTAAATTTATTGCCTATACCGTACAATGGCTTGCACCTCTTGCTCTTTGAATTGGTGTTTTTCTTTTTTTCTCTTCTTCTTTCTTTTTTTTAAACCGGTGTTTTTCAAACTTGGCTATCATGTGTGGACTTCAAATCCCAGAATCTTCCTCAGGCAAGATCCTATCTAGGGAATTCTGGGAGTTGAAGTCTACACGTTTTCAAAGTTGCCATGCTTGAAAAACACTGATTTGAATGGAGCAACCTACAGCTGCAACTCCTAGTTTTCTGCTTTAAAACATTGTTCTGCATTCTGTAATCTGAGACTTCTACCACTGAAGATATTCTCTCAATGAAGGTGGATTGTTCCAGGATGGGGGATGGGGGAGCATGACTACCTGTTCCAGGAGAGAATTTCAACAAGAGCAGCAAGTTTCCTTCTATTGCCTGAACCTCAGCTTTGCAGGTGAGAAGAAAATCTTGGATGGGGAGATGGCAAATGTACACAAACTGGACAAGAAAGCTCAGGACTGGTTAGGTTTCCCTCACTGCTATTTATGATTTCTTTGGAAGCAGGCTCGACTAAGGTTGGAAGCAAGCTTGACTATAAGTGTAATGGAAAAAAATGGGTCAAAGGAAAGAAATTTTGGGCAGCTTTTAAATCAGCAGTGGGTTTCACATATTCTTTCCACCGGTTGGCCCCGCGCATGCACACTAGCTTCATGCACATGTGCTTCATGCACACATGCACCTTTTGTGCATGCACACGGCCTTTCACGCATGCACTTTGTTCATGCACGCCTTCCATGCATGCACCAGGCCTCGAAAACATGGCTAAATAGGGCAGCATTACGCCAGGGTAGGTGGCCAGGCCCACCCACAGTCACCACTACCAGTTTGCCTGAACCGGTCCGAACTGGTTGAATACCACCTCTGCTTTAAATATGGTTACAAAATAGAAAACTTAGACACAGTTCCCTTAAAATTCAGCATACTGGTAAGAATCAAATTTAACCTGAACATAAGCTCTCTGTCTCTGCCTTTAAAAATTTATTGTCCAGTTCTATGCCTTTTTACTTGGAAAGAAGACCCACATGTGTATACTGACTATTGCAGACTAAGTTCTGGAAAGGGACAGGAGAACAGAGGAGAGAGATGGCTTAGAGACTAAAGGAGAAGGATGGGGGAGGAAGGTGAGTAGATAGTTTGGGTAAGAATACATGAACGTCTTTCAACCAACTTGAGCATTCTGTTGTTTTTCCAGGAAAGGAGGCTTGTGTTACAGATTGAGAAAAACGTACTAAATCAGCCAAATCTTATAATATGACAAATTGTACCTAGGTGTTGCCTGATGGAGATTATAACCCTCCCTGCATCTAATGCAGTCCCATGAACAGAACAGTAAGGTTAGATTTTCAGTCAAGATGCACCTGTAGGTATCGCTACATATTCATAGCCCAGAGGCTCTTACTCTTTCTGGGTTCCAATCCCCATTGTCACCATACAACCAATTCAGTCCTTGTATGATGGGAACGCATGTAAAACATCATGAAAGAGGTACATTGACAAAGGCTGGATCATTGGGTTTCTCTGATTCTGTTGCTGTTGTTATTATTGTATTCCACTGTGAATAGGATAAATTAATTCTGAAAGTGGATCTTAGGAATCTGCCATGGCTTTCATTTTCACTTCCTTTCAGAAATCAAGCCATTTATTAAAAACATCACATGCCATGGAGAAATGTGGATGAATAAAACTCCAACAGTGTTTCTAACTATAATTTACCTCTGTAGCTTACCAGTTCTGTTTCCAGTGTCCTGTCTCATCTCTTAGCCCTTAAACCTGCACAAGAGGAACAAATTGTATGTTTCTCCTTGTCATTTTTGTCTTGAGAAACAAGAAGAACTGTGAAGGTTGAGTGGCTATTAGTGCTAGCACAAGACAGAGTCAGTACAGAGTCTTGCAACACTAAATTATCACAGGTTTTCTGACTCAGTAATTTTTGTCTTACCAATTTTCTGTAACCATTTCAGAAACTACTGTTGGTACTCATCAGACTGAACAAAGCAGATTGAGGAATTATTTTATTTGTTTCAATGAAATTCTTACACATAGTACTCATGACAATTCTTACCTGCCTGGTACAGTTAGCCCTTCACCTTTAGAGCAGTAGTGGGATTCAAATCCCAGCGTTACCGGTTTGCTATTGGTAGCGCGCAGGTACACATGCTCACTTTGTGAGCATGCGGTGCTTCTGCACATGCACAGAGCATTTTTTATGACATCTGGGCAGGTGGGTGGACCCTCCCACCACCGCTGCCGCCACTACTGGTTTGCTCAAACTGGGGCAAACGGATAGAAATTCACCACTGCATTAGAGGTATCTAATACTGTAGAAAATCGAATGGGCTGAAATCAACTGAACCAAACGTTACAGAGACAAATGCCAAAACATTCACAGTTCTACATAATTCTGCACTGGTCAGATCCGTCCTTGTTTCTCTTATTTGTCCCATTGGAATTTTTCTTTTTCCAATGACCCAGAAGGGAGGAATCTATTAATGAAGTGCCAAGAGTTTATAGGGAAGTCACTAACACAATGTAAACATTTATTAAGAGGACCATAGAATTAATACAATATGCACCATAACAAGTGTTACTTGATATTTACGTCAAATATAATACCAGTGTAATCTCTGAATTTTCATGATAAAGTAGAACACAGGTTCTGGGATGCATTAGGTTAACATCTGAACAGAATTCCTTATTTTCTTCCTTAATTCCATCTTCCCACTTGTTTTGTGGACTGTACGCTGAACTGAGAACTATTTACAATTATTTAAATTGATAGGACTTTCATTAAAGAGATCCTGATTACATTTAAGCACAGATGAGAGTTCACAGGCCACAGTTGGTCCACTCAATTTAGCTGTCAGTTTTCCAGGGCAAATCTTCAGCCCAGGGAATTTGTTCTACTAACTATTAAAAATCCATTTAAGAACGGGTCAGATGGGACCTGGGTATGTTGAAATTATGTCTACAATATAAGAATTAGCTAATAGATCTCTTCCATCTTTCTTAAATTTGAGGAGGATTAGCATGTTGCAGCATCATATCAGTCATGGTCACATGAGACAGCTGATCAGTTAGCTTAATTAACAGATAAGTTCTGCATGCCGACAACACATTAACTCCAGCAACCCAATCAACGAGGGGGCATTTTCTAAATCTACCCAGCAAAGAAGGCAGAAAGATTCACTTCTTGGTTTTTAATTTCCACCAGTTTAAAAGTCTGCAATGGCCCAACTGAGATTGGCAGCGCCACCACAGACCTGGTGCTTAGATGGGGAGGGGAGGTAAGGTATCATGAGTTTCTGCCTTTGTCCTCTAACATGCAGCCACCACAAGGAAAAACTGAAGTGGTGACAGACACATTTATGAGGAAGTTGCGTTTTCATGGGCCTTCTCTTTGTCTCAGACAAAGGAAGCTTCTAGTAAAATGTTCAAATTACACATCCAAGAGACCAAAACTATTTAGACTTAATTAGCCTTGCAGCTATTTTGGGGCAAAAACTAATTATCTGAGTCACGGACATCGTCATGTGGTTGCTCCAATTAATGACAGACAGGACTAGCCTTTTGACTGCGGCACATTGTTCAGAAAATGCCTGGCCACACCCATAACGAATTCTTCCAAGAAAAGAAAAATCTAGTTCTACTTCATTCCAACTAATGTTTATCCAATTAAAGATACACTGGAAGCAACTGTGGGATACCCAGCAGGAATTATGGCAGTAAAATAAAAACAAAAAACAAAACCACAACTATCTTCTCAAGGAGTTTCCCTAGAGCTGATTAGATAATCTTTGGAACATCAATTGCACATCATTTGAGAAATTATCTGAGCTGTGAAATAGTTTAGTGCCCATGCTTTTGCTTAGGTAATATTTTCACACATTATCCAGATTTTGAGATAAAAAAATAAATGATATTTCCAAAGCTAACTGAAAACTGCAGGCACTTTTCCACGATAATGTGGCATTTAAAACGCTATTTTTGAATTAACTCTGATCTGACTTTTTTTCTTTGCTCATATTTATGACTGTCCCCTTAAAAAGAAAGCAACATGACAAACATAATATATAAGAACATTTTCCGCATTTTCTCTTAATTATAGTATTGCACTTGCAATATTTCAAATGAAATGCTGAATCAGAGATAAAGCCTGCACTGCAGAATTAGGAGAACAAAGTCATTTCATTACATTTAACTTTAGATGTCTGACTTCAGGTTCTGAACTGGTCAGCAATAAAATCTATTAGTTGCTTTGTTTATTCTTTTTTCCCCTAAAGCACTATCAACTGCATTAAATTAAAAAACAACCTTGAAGATACAATGCAAAGTATGAATTTAAAGGCTCTAACCATTCTATTCAAAATTACAATTATCAAAAGAGCCTCCAATTAAAAAATTAATTGAGAAATGAAAGTGAAGAGAAATGGGGAAAATGAAAAAGAAAAGAAAATGACTGTTAAGTTTTGTAACTCAGGACAGATTGTTTCATAGGATTATTACAATTGGGAGAAAAACATTATTATTTTCTAAATTGAATTGGATTATTTATTACTGTTCTTAAAAGTATTGAGCACAAAGAAGATTTTGAACAAATATTAGATTAGATTGGGAAATAATGTATATGAGAGAAACAGTTCAAAGATGACTCTCTGGATAAACATTACAAATATTAAATTCTACTTGACATAGATCCTACGTGATAATACGAGCATCCCATTTTGTTACAAAAATATTGCAGAAAAAAAGTAGGTCACTTCATTATAGGAACTCAAGAGTCAATGCTTAAGAATATTGTTTTTCAACTACCATTGCTAGAAGGACTAAGTCCTGGGGAAATGGCAAATTAAGACCAGATGAATTCCCACAATACACCAATGGAAGGAACTCCATGCCACACATCATTCAGCAGATGTAGATAGCAATAGCACTTAGACTTCTATACCACTTTATAGTGCTTTACAGCCCTCTCCAAGTCGTTTACATAGTCAGCATATTGCCCCCAACAATTTGGGTCCTCATTTTACCCATCTCAGAAGGATGGAAGGCTGAGTCAACCTTGAGCCTGGTAGGATTTGAACTGCCAAACTGCAGTCACCTGGCAGTCAGCAGAAATAGCCTGCAGTACTTTCTCTTACCATTGGTTATGCAAAATCTAGAAAGCCATAGTTTCCTGAGTCTATGAAAACAACAGGAAACCAAACCCAAATTGGTCTTCCCTCTGAAGACTACATCTCCTATGTAATAGAGACCATGATGATGATCATGATGACCATGATAACCATGATGACCATGAACATGATATCCATTCAGTAGTGTCCGACTCTTGGCGATTCTATGGGACAGGTCTCACCACATCTTCCAAACTTACACTACTTCTTTGAGTTGCTAAGTGCCATGGTGGTACAGTACTTAGAACGTAGTATTGTAGACTAACTCTGCTCACTGCCAGGAGTTGACTCAGTCTTCCATCTTTCTCAGGTCAGAAAAATGAGGAGCCCAATTGTTGGGGGCAATATGCTGACTCTGTAACCTGCTTATAGAGTTCTGCAAAGCACTATGAAGTGGTATATCCAGGAGCCATGGTGGTGCAGTATTAGAATGCAGTACTGCAGGCTATTTCTGCTACCTGCCGGCTGCCTGTAATTTGGCAGTTTGAATCTCACCAGGCTCAAGGTTGACTCAGACTTCCATCCTTCTGAGGTGGGTAAAATGAGGATTTAGATTGTTAGGGACAATATGCTGACTCTGTAAACCACTTAGACAAGGCTATGAAGCACTGTGAAGCTGTATATAAGTCTAAATGCTATTGCTATATAAATCTAAGTATTATTGCTATTGCTATTCCTATGTTCTGGCTGGTATCAGCTTTGATGTGTTGAGCCACAGTGTTCTTTGGTGGTCTGGTTTCCTTCTACCACTAACTTTTTCAAACATAATTGCTTTCTGTAGTGAAATATAGACCATAGATTATCCCCAAAATAAAGTCTTTGCACATAGACCTTGATATGTATAAATTTCTATGGGATTTGAATTTGTGTCCAGTGTCCATAAGCATTTATAGCAATAGCACTTATATACTACTTCATAGTACTTTACAGCTCTCCCTAAGCAGTTTACAGAGTAAGCATATTGCCCCCAACACTCTGGGTCCTTATTTTACCAACTTTGGAAGGATGGAAGGCTGAGTCAACCTGCTCAGAATTGAACCGCTGGAGTGAGCAGTGAGTTAGCCTGCAGTACTGCATTCTAACCACTGCATCACCACGGCTCTTATCACATCCAGCATGCAGATAAATAGAGGATTAGTAGAGAAATATATGGGCTCCAAGCTACAACCTTACCCTTTTAATCATGTGGATGCAATTCCTGTATATAACATATGCATCAGTGGCTATGTCAGTTCAGGCTCTTGGCTATTGCTGTTGGCGATGACAGCAATATTCTAACACAGGATACACAAAAGTCTGTTCAGAAGATGTGAGGTCAATAAAACTACCAGAATAACTGATTTCCATTAAATGCTTGTTCCCTTGCCCCATGAGCTAGTAGCATCACCAAGAAACTTCCCTTTCATCCCTCAAGAACATACTTAACCATAATTGAAAAGATTTCTCCATAGTTGAAGATACGTTAATGGATTCTTTCTGAAAAACACCAAAGCATCTTTGCAGGGGAGATGTAGACAAGTACACTATAGTAGTGTAAGATTGCAATGGGAGGGATTGGCCCTTGCTGATATATTGAAATGTGCAACAGAAGGTAAGAGGGGCAAAACCAATCATGCTATAGAAGTGCTCTTAGTCTTTTGCTTTCTCTCTTGTGCAATAAAAAAAGTAGTTTAAAATAATTGTTTTCTAAATCACCCTCTGAGATTGGGAAGGAAGCCAACAGAGATCTCTCCATTGTTCATGTTCAGCAAGAGATCTGCAGGGAGTTTAGAGTAGTCCATAAAGTTGTTGTGTTTCATTTGCTGTTATGGGTGCCCTGCACATTTTGATCAGCAAAGAACCTGTCTACAAATAATTGGCAAAAATATTTGCCAGGGAATGAGAAAAGGCAACATATATTAGCACACAATGGCACTGTTTATCTGCATCGTAAAACAGTGTTATGAGTAGGAATGTCCAATAGAGATAAATACTCTACGCTATATCATTTCTTCTCACAAGTATCCAGTTTGGATACTTCCTGAAATGTACAAGTTGAACATATAGAAGAGTTTAGATTTTTCCCTTGGCAGTATTAATTCAATTTGGTGAAAAATAATTCACTTAAATAATTCATTCCATTGAAAACAAAAAAATCAGGGTAAAATGTTATATTCTGATTATGTGCCATCGATCAGGATGAACTTTTAACAACCACATGATAAATCTACTCCAGAATTATTTTATTTGGGCCCTTCAGGTTTTCCAATGGTGCACCCACCACCATTCTAACTGAACCTATCCGCCTTGCTCTTGTTCAACCACTTATTCTCTATCCTTCCATCTGTCCCAAAATTATGGACTTCTAAAGGGACCCCAGTTTTCTCATAAAGTATCAAATATACAATAGTTTGAGCCTGGTTACCTGATTTGTTCAGCATCAAATTTCAAAAGCGACAATACTCTTTCTATCTGTATCTTCAAAATCTAACTTTTGCTTCCATAGAATATCAGAGGGGAAACCTTTGCCTGCATGATTCAAATATTTGTACATGTAGACATGTGACAGTATCTCAAAATCTTTTCCAAGGCCTTAACGACAATCTTTCAAAGTTTTAGTCTGTGGTACAGTATGTCTTACTTTACTGTTGATTGACAATCGTAATAAATAGATGCTATCAGAGTCATCACTGTCACTTCTAACAGCTGGCTGTGGTGCCTGGGACCATAAATTTGCTCTTCTTTATATTTAATTGTAGTCCCACTTTTTCACTTTCATTATTAGAACTTGAAGATGATTTGTATTTTGAGCTATCACATCAGCATAGGTTATTGATGCTTCTTCCTCCAGTTTTAAATCCCACTCATCTTTTTCCAATACAGCCCCCTTCGATATATATTAAGCAAAGATATTCTGCAATTTATTTTATTACAAGCTAACCAAGGGCATATGTGCCTACAAATATTTTATCTTTCATTCTAAAACAGTTTCCAAAAGTCATCAGTTTCTCTAGTTTTTTTACACTTTTCTTAAATTCTAAGGAAAGACATCATGAAGGAATTTCTGCCGTGAGTCTTTTTCCACTTGTGGAAATTAGTTTGGACATAAAGTGAGAGGAAAGTAGGGAACCAAAATCAGCATCCTGTGCCACTTCCAACAATAAAGTCATCTGTAAAACACCATCAAGAAATTCCCCAGGGCCTCGAGAAGGATATTGAAAAACAGAAGCCTCTTTGACAGAGAGAAAACATTTGCAAAACATTTACAAGGCAGATTTCATCACAGCTTTATGCAAGATGTTTACCAAAGAGTCACGTCGGATCAAAAGGACCATCTAATTGATATTTTGTTTTCACAATGGCCACAGAGATACCAATTAGGAATCCACAAGTAGGAACCACATGGAACATACATTACTTTGGATTGCTCTGTTGTAATACATGAAAAGCGTAAAAACAGCAGAGATGTATTCCTACCCACAAAAGAGAGAATTTCAGAGAATGTTGAAATAGCATTTGTACCAGTTTGAATAGTCTTAATTAAAATCAAGGCATAAATAATTAGTAACGTTATAAGAAATGTTTTGGTTCAGAACCATCTTTCTCAAAAGGGTCTTGAAAATATGTTGGGACGAGAATCAAATTAAAAAAAAAACACCTTGGAAATAATGGAAATACCTGAAAGTGTGTATTTGTTTCATGGAGATTAAGACTCAGATGACCATTTTGTTATTTCTTAATTAACTGATTTCATTCATTCATTTGTCAGTTAATAAAAGCAGAAAGGAAACCATTTATATCATTTCCAGATAAAAACATTTTTAACAAGGGTAGGAACATAAATCAGCATTACCAGGCCACTTCCCCATCACCACAAACACACAAACCAGAGCAGCAATTCATAGGAGCATTCTGGGGAAAAAATGGCAGTCACATGAAAATAGTGTCTCTTCTGGTGGCATTCCCACTAGAGATGGTGGCAAATAAAAAGGTTACTTAAAAAGGATACAACCTCCGCGTTCACACAACTTATCATGATGAAAGAAGGAAAAGATTAAAGAAACCCGAATACAAACAAATGACATGCAAAACAAAATTGCATTTAAATTAAATTTCAGTTGTAAGCCAAACTTCCCTTTCTTTGTCAGCCTACAATGAGAATGAGCCCTTGGCATGAGATTAAAGACTATATGTAATCCTTTGCTTTAAAAACTAATATGGTGTAGTCTTGCTCTGTGGACAAGCTTGACTTTCACAATCCGATGATGTTCATATGGTTTGAGTTAGAAACTCTACTTACCCAAGACTGAAAATAACCTATGCTTTTGTATTTATGGGAATTGAAAACCAGCACATCTGAAGGATACCAGGTTGGGCAACCAAGATAGATCCAATTCTAGCTGGATATTGAAGATGACAAAGCTCATGAAAAAACAAAGGAACATTGCTGCTACAGTCCAGGCCTAATTCTTAAAGAGAGTATGCATTATCACTTACAGGTAGTCCTCAAGTAACAACTGTAATGGAGTCTGTCCATCATGGTTGTAATTCATTATGGCCATAAAACTATTGTACAATCTCTTTTGCAGTGGTTGTTAAGAAAGTCACTTGTAAAGCAAACCAAAGGTTTGCTATGAGCATGGGTTTACCGAAATCTGAAAGTAAATATAAATATGGCCTTGGTTGCCATTAATCATGGGCGAGGAGAGCAATTCAACCATCAGGACTTCTAAACCAGGACCTCCAGATGGTCTGTTGGAACTTCAAATTGTCATTAAGTGACCACTTGTAGGTTGAGAACCAGGGGTGAAATGCTCCTGGTTTGGACCGGATCGGGTGATCCGGTAGCGATTGTGGCAGGTGGTTTGAAGAACTGGTAGCGATGGCGGTACAAGGCTCTGCCCACCCGCCCGGGTGTCATTTTACCCTCTGAGAAGGTTTTGTGCATGTGCAGAGGGTCTGCACGGCGTGTGCACTTCCAAACCAGTACAGAAGGTAAGTAGATTTCACCCCTGTTGAGGACCCCTGTTGTTTCTCTCTGAGAAAGGAGTTAGGAGCTTGTTCATTGCATGGGGACAATGACTTTAAATAGTATAATATCTAAAGGATATTAATGTTTTCTACATTTTTACAGGTCATTTAAAGAACCTTAAGTCATATCCCTGAAGATGGCTACAAACACCTGTAAATATAGCTGATAGTTCCAAGCTGCCAGTGAACAACAGTCGCAAATCGCCCAGATATTCCTATTACCCTAGATCAGGGCTGTGAAACTCCAGGCCCATGGGCCAGATGTGTCACGTGCTGGCCACGCCCACACTTGGTTTAGTGAAAGGGAGGAAAAGTCCCAATATGTCATGTGACGCCACCGTAATGCTGTGAGTTTGACACCTCTGCCCTAGATTATATTGAAAACTCCAGACTTTAAAGTGATGTCTTGTATTATAACATAATATGATTCCCTGCCTCCACCAGCCTGCTGCAGCCATCAGGGACTTTTCAGGTAAATGCAAAGAAAATGTACTGTAATTCTACCCGACCCATCTGCAACTTGAAAATGTTTTGCTGTTATTCTTTCTCCATCTGGCATGCAAGACAGCTATTAAGAAGGAAAGAGAGTGGACAATGAAATCTCTTAAACAGCTGGCAAATTTCAAGCTGCTGTTTCTATTAAACAAAATGCCTTAGGTCTCTTCCAGTTATAAAGCGACTGCACAGGCCTGATAGTCCATGGATATGTATTTCACTGTGGTTGGGGGAGGGAGGTGAATAACTTAAGACACAGAAACAACTACAGAGGGGGGAATGATAGATTACCACCACGAGGCAAAGACTTTAGAACATGAAACATGCTTGCTAGTTAATTTCATTCTCCTCGATTCATACATCATTCAACCAGATGCAGCTGCCTTTCTTCCATGCTGGATGGGGCTAAGGTAAAACTCTGCTGCCTCCATAGGGCTAAGAGAGAATTATCATCACCATTGTGCCATGAATGATGTCAAGCTCCGTGAAAATGGCACCACATTAATTTCAGCATGAAATTCCAGGTGATTTGTAAACTGCACCTGAGATTATGCTAAACCACAAATTATCTGGTGACAATCTGTTAAATATAAATGTATTCCTTTCCTGCCTCAATGTACGAACCCACTTAGAACCAAGTAACTTCTTCAGCACTTCAGTCCTTGACCAGGAGCGTCACAAATTTAATTTGACCCCTGGGATGTCATGGGGGTTGGTGCTCTCTCTCCTTTCCTTTTTAACTTCTATATGAGGTCACTGAGTAAGCTCATCCATTGTCATGAGTTGAAATACCAACAGTAGACATATGATATCCAACTATACAACTCTGCCCCGAAAGAGTTCACATGGGGTGAATTCTGTGAACATCTTATCCTGGTGTCTGAGACTGTGATGATCTGGATGGGGAACAAGAATTCAGCTGACCCTTGGCAGGATTCAGTGGCTCTGGGATGTGAGGCCTACTCCATCTTGGACTATGCCTTCTTTGATGCTGAATTGGGTCACATTGCCCCAGATACATCCAGTGCACAAGTTAGGAGTCCTCTTACATTCATGGATTCCGCTCAAGGAATAGGTAGCAATCATGAGTAGGTGGGCCTTTGCACAGCTTCAGGTTCTGCACCAGTTACACCCATTCCTGGATCAGGAGGAAATGCTCACATTCAATATGCTCTACTCACCTCCAGATTGGACTATTGTGTTGCAATCTACATAAAGTTGCCCTTGAAGAGTAGTTGGAAGCTTCAGCTGGTTCAGAATGCAGCTGCGTAGACAATTATGCATGCTCCTAGGACAGCACATTTTACATGTCTAGTTCTCAAAGTGCAGTGGTTCCAGATCTAATTCAAGGTGCTGATTTTGAAATTTAAAGCCCTTTATTGTATGTGACCAGGTGATTTGAGGGACCCCCTTTTCCCAATTTTATCAGCCTGGCCCATTAGTTCCGGGAGAGAGGCTACAGATACCATGTGCCAGATTTGATGGATCCCAAGCAGTGGGCTTTCTCTGTCTGACACCCACCTAATGGAACATTGTCTGAGACAACATTGGGTCAATTCCATCCCTTTTGATTTTTCAGAAGTCCTTCAGATCCTGATTATGCCATCAAGCCTAGACACTTGTTTATATGGCTCCACTACTGAGACTGGGTGAACAAATATGTATTCTTTTTATTTATTATTATATGCCACCCATTTTTTATGACATGGGTCACTATAAAAATTAAGTAAGTAAGTAAGTAAGTAAGTAAGTAAGTAAGTAAATAATTTAAAGGAGCAGACAAGCTTTAGGGATAGTCTGAGCAAGGCTATAAAACTATGCATCGAAGTATCTTGAGAATAGAATCAGGAGGATTAGGTTAGTAACATTTGCTCCTTACACTGTAACTACTCCTCATTTCATAGCAGGGTCTCAAACCCTGCTATGAAACCAAAAGTAATCCTTTTCTCAGACAAAGCGAATAAAATCTTCTTAACAAGATTTGTTGAAGTGAAAGCAATAGGTTTACAAGAATTGCAGCAACTGAACAATTTCCCATTTAGAACTGATTTATCTCCCAAGGCATTAGGTCAGAACCTTTATTTATTTCTTTCAAATGGTTTTTCTGGGAATAGATGATAATGGATGAGGTTGCAGATGTCCATTACATGGTCTCCTAAATTTTTAACAGATCAAGAATTGATACTTACAGCAATAGAGTTACAAGTACTAGAGCGTTTGTTCATTTTTAAGCAAAGTTGAAACTACTGCACCTCTCTTTATGACATGTAGCTTTAGTGTGCCTTGGAAAACACCCTACTTTCTTCTTGACATATGACAAGAGAAATTCTGCTTAGGATGCATGATGCAAACTCATGCCTTCTTCAGCCTGGTCATTTCTGAACTTCCAAAGCAGGCTTCCAGACCAAATCTAATGGTTTCTGAATGCTCTAATGGGAATGCAGTTCATGTTTTCACTTGGAATTTCAAATCTATGGTGAAAAAGTCTCAAAAAAGGCATTGCTTGTGGCTTTTTCGCAGGTATGGAATGTCTCAGCAGTTCCTGGCAACATTTCATAAAAGTTAGTTGACATATGCCAGTGTTGGTGAACCTTTCTGGCACCAAGTGCCAAAATGGGAGCGTGAGCATGTGTGTGCATGGTGGAAACCGGAAGAGCAGCCACCCGGTGTGCATATGCGTGCCTGGAACATAATCTTCCAGTTTCCAGTGCACACATGTGTACTGACCACCTGGTCTCCTGGTTTCTGGCATGCATGCGTGCGTGAAGACCAGTGCACATGCACATGCTGGAAACAGTAAGATCATCTTCCTGGTGCACGCATGCGCACCAGGCAGCTGCTCTTCCAGTTTTCAGCACTCCCACATGTATAAAGACCAGCTGGCCAGCATGCTGGAACCTGGAAGAGCAATGGGCAATGGCTCGCATGCCCAGAGAAATGGCTCTCTGTGCCACTTTCGGCACGTGTGCCATAGGTTCACCATCATGGATATAGGCTATAGAAGCAATACTTAAAGCAATTACCTCTTCCATATGAGTATTTGTTCATGAGCCCCAAGATCCTGGTCTGCATGCATTTTGGGTTTGTTGGACCACAACTCAAAATTTTAATGCCAAACATAGAGGGGTGGAGAATATAATTGAATCTATGATATTTCCTACTTAAGATTTGTAGTATGCAGCTGTCTAGCTTAGTAAATATCCCCTTTTAAAATATTATTGGTATAAATTTCTGTATGTGACCTTTAACTTTAGTGTTTACCAACTTTCAGTTGATTAGCGTATTAGTCATATGGAGCATTAAATGAAATACTTTGTTATGCAAGTACGGCAGTGATTAGTGAGTTTTCTGAGTAAATTATGTAATTGAACATCTGTTATTAAGCTCATCCCCACATTTATTGCATCATAACAATGTCATTACAGAAGAAAACTGCACTGATAAGCAGCATGTAATAAACATGCACTATGTATCTAAATGTTTACTCCTCCATAACTCCTGTTCTGCTTAATTGTGACAGTCAACACTCATTCTCTTCCTTAAACACACTGGTTTCTCATCATTCATTACAAACAAACAATGGACTGAGCATTCCTTTGCATCAATTATGCTAGAAGTGAGGAAGCAGGGGAATTCCATACTATCATTGTACTACTAGGAAGGTCATAGTGTCTTATATCTATTCATCCTGAAGGGAAGACACTCTGTAGAAAACTGAAAAATTAAATATGTGAGCACATCTCCAGCAACCCTACACAGGCAGGTCATATCCCAGCATGTTTATTGCTCTTCCAAACATTACCTTTCTCCATTTCTATGCAACACACTACTTCATTTACTCAGTTACCAACAGTTACCATCTATTTGTGCTGCCAACATCTCTCACTCACAGTCTAAAGCCCCTGAGCTGCCAAAACCCATCAGGTTCTCCTCCTACTGCTTCTGAAGCGTCCATCCTTGAATCCACTTGAAGCAATTAACCTGTAATGTGGGAAATGCATCTCTATTGACCACTTCCTGCAACAAAGAAACAAGACAAGCCATTTTCATTGCTCTATATCCAAGAGCAAGTGATCTTGAAAAGAAAAGCCGCTCTATTCTATCTCCTCTTCAGATCAACCAGAAACAATCCCATTGATAATATCAGTGGCATTGCCTTACTTTTTCTACAAAAGGGAGAGGCTGCTAATGAAAATAAAAGGCTTGTAGGTGTTCTATAAAAGATTAAGGGCATTTAATCTTAAGAGGTTTACAGGAATTATCATCACGTAGACCAAAAGCACATAGATCAAAGGTATCTCTCAGTCATTTTCTGTTGCCAACAACAATACATAATTAGACAGCAATAACAGGGTGTTATGTAGCCAGTTTAGTCTGGTTCATGCAAATTTGTTGTTAAATGTTGTCTGGAAAAACAGGAACTTTACTTGGTGTCTTGTCTGATTCTCTCTCTCTCTCTCTCTCTCTCTCTCTCACACACACACACACACACATTTACACACACACAGAGAGAGAGCTATATCCTTAGAAATGTAGTAGAGAAGCAGTTGAACTCTGAACGAACATCCCTGTTATTATGATTGCCATTAAATGTAGCTGTGAATCTTAGGTATACTGTATATTTACATGCTGGAAATTTAAGACCTGAGCCCAAGCTAAAACTATGGTTGGTTGACTATCATTCAGATGTTTAGATTGGATTTGCCATTTTTATCCACCTATTGAGCCCTTCACAAGGACCGGCTATAAGCAGCACTTGTTTGATGGTATTAAAGATATCACAGGATGTAAACTGGTCCAGTTTGTTAACAGATTATAATTTTAATCTGGCCTTTATTTATTACTATTGTTCTTCTTGTTAACTATTTTGTCATTAATATAGTATATAGATGATAGCCATGCTGGCGTAGTGGTTAAAATGAAGTATTGCAGGCTAATTCTGCTAACTGCCAGCAGTTTGATTCTCACCAAGCTCAAGGTTGACTCAGACTTCCATCCTTCTGAGATCAGTAAAATGAGGACCCAGATTGTTGGGGACAATATGCTGACTCTGTAAACTGCTTAGAGAGGGCTGTAAAGCACTGTGAAGCAGTATATAAGTGCTATTCCTATTGCTATATCATGGTTTTTTTGTATTTTTTCTTTGTTTTTTTTAAATGGAGTTTTGTATTTTAACTTGCCTTGAATAAAATAATAATAGAATCAAAAAATGATGTTTGGGAATCATTTTGCCAACTGTGTTATGTTGTTGTTTATAATCAGTTTGTGCAATCATCTTGCATTAGCGGAATATATATTTACTATTCTTCCGCCTCTGTCCTCAATCTACACTTTGAATCATTTGACAATTTTCCAATTTAGGCCTTGATTGCATTAAGTGAATAGTTTGCTCTTGAAAAATCAGTTTGTTTTTTTTATGTTCCAGTTATAAACTATTGCCACATTTTAGCTTTATATACTTGCCTCTCAATCTTTTGTATGTAATATGTTTTTTCTGCCAACATTCTGCTAGGTTTTTTTTTTTACATTATTTCAATATTTATATTTTGTTTCCTACACATCCAGTAATTTCCAGTAATTTTTAACTTGAACCTGTGCTTGTTCTTAGTTGTCTTTTAAATAATGTATACTTTTCTTTTTCAACAGTTTGTTTGACCTGAAGTAAACTTCCAGCCTCCCTTTTTGCAGGGTAAGTATAATCTCATTGTTTAACATTTTTATTGAGCGATAAGATAAAATAAGATACAAAATACAAAAGTAAATAGGAAAACAGTGGGGAGGAAGAGGGGGAAGAGAAGTGAGGAAGGATAAGAAAAGAAAAGAAAAAGAAACATTGACTTCCGAGTATCTCTGTTGCAATAAAATAAGGCATTAATATCAAATCACAACTTTTTGTTTTTTCATAATAATATGAACAAGCCATTTCTATAAATATCTATCAATCTAATTGGTAAAACCCAAAATCAAAGTTTTATTCTTTTCCAATTCAAGCACAAAGCTCAGAAGCAGTCTCCATTTGGAAACAATAGTACTTATATTTTTTTTCTTTAATCAAAATAGTCAATTTTGACATTTCAGGGTAAGTATAGTCTATCAATATCACTATGGAGATGAAATGCATAGTGAATAGTCATATGTTTTCTTGGTTTTGGGTCCATTTACTATGGTTGGTCACACAGTCAGCTAGATGTTTAGACTGGATTTGGCATTTTTATTCACCTATCAAATCCTTCCCAAGGACCTGGAATAGGAAAAAGGTGTTGTTTGATAGTGTCAAATGTATTGTCACAGGATGAAGCTGCTCCAAATAAATAGCAATAGCACTTACAATTATATACCACTTCACAGTGCTTTACAGCCCTCTCTAAGTGGTTTACAGAGTCAGCATATTGCCCCCAACAATTTGGGTCTTCATGTTACCTATTTCGGAAGGGTGGAAGGCTGAGTCAACTTTGAACCTGATGAGATTTGAACTGCCAAATATCAGGCAGCCAGCAGTCAGCAGAAGTAGCCTGCAGTACTGCACTCTAACCACTGCACCACCGCATCTCATAAATAAAACTGCCTTTTGCAATTGACTGGTGGTCATTTTGTCAATACTGATGATGTTCAAGTGGTATATACACATATATGCTTATTATTATTATTATTATTATTATTATTACTATTATTATTTAAGATTTAATCTTCAGTTCGATTCACAGTTTGGGATGGTAAAAACCTAACTGTTCAAATCCTAACCAAGAGCTATTAAGGAAGCATCTGAGAATATAGCCGGTTCTGAGTAGGGTGGTTTTTGGGAAAGTCCAGATATTCAGGTCTAATCAGTTCAAAATTTCCATGTATCTAAGCAGCCCTTTGGATATTGCTCCAAGGGCTCCTATTACTATTGGTACAACCATTGGTTTCTTCTTCCATAGTCGCTCAACTTCAATTTGTAAATCATGATATTTTGTTATTGTTTCTACCTGTTTCTTGTGCATCATCTGGTATTGCAATATCAATGAAATAGACTTTTTTTCTTTTCTACAATAGTGATGTCAGGCATGTTGTGGGCCTGATGTCTGTCTATTTGGATCCGAAAGTCACACAGGATCTTGACTTGCTCACTTTCAAGAACTTTGTCAATTTGGTGTTCCCAGTAATTTTTGCTGCATTTGAACCCAAACGTCTGGCAAAACTTCCAATGTATAATTTTGGCAACTCGATCATGATGTTGTAGATAATCAGTCTGTGAGATTTTGCTGCAGCCACTGTTAAGGTGATCCACTGTTTCATCTTTCTCATTGCATAAGTGACATTTGCTGTTGTTGCTGACCTGATAAATTCTTGCTTTCATGGAATTGGCCTGCAAGGATTGTTCTTGGGCAGCCAAAATGAAGCCTTCAGATGATGATGATGATGATGATGATGATGATGATCTCTTTTATTCATTAAACATGAAACTCAGTCAACTGAACATTTAAAAATGTGTCACAAATACGAGTGACTGGTGCTAATGGTTGATATGGGTTGCTGCCAACGTCCTAGGTATCAACCAAGTGTCTTAAAATATATGATGTTCCAAGTAGCGCAATTTTTTGCAGTTTTGCTGGCGTTATTGCAGAAAGCTGCAATTTCTTGATGTGTTTTGTAAAATTCTTGGACATGGTACCAAATGCCCTGATGACAATGGGTATCACTGTTACATGTTTCATCCATCAGTGGTACCTATTTGTCAGCCTCCACCTTTATATTACTTGCTTGCTCAGCTGCTATTGTAACGGGGGGAGGGGGGAGCTGTCTGGATATTTGGGAGGGAGGAAGTGAGCTGGTTGAGTAACCATCTGTCTGGTATGTTGTGGCATACCAGACAGATGGAGCCATCAGAAGCTGTACCCCACATGACCCCTTGGGGGGATGTGGATTGGATAATCCTGACTGGACCATTGGGGGGAGGGTTTTAATGATGCTTTCTATATGTGATTTTCACACCTATTGCCTCAGACCTTGCTTTTCTTTGGTTGCATTCAGTTCATACTCAG
>JANHZT010008273.1:0-11148 GCA_032468215.1 Stegonotus admiraltiensis | reverse complement strand
TTCCTTCTAGCCAATCAGCTGGGACTCGGGAGGCAGCGAATAGATTGGGGGCGGGGCCAAATAAAAGGTAAGAATAAAGTGGGGGGAGGGGAGGGCCCAGCTCCCGAACAAAGAGAACCAGTTCGGTGATGTCATATCATCACCGCTACCGGCTCGGCCGAACTGGGCCGAACTGGGAGGAATCCACCACTGCCTGGGCTCCTTCAAATGCTGAGGATATGTCTGTGATAGTCTGACCTAGAATGCTGTGCTTTTTGAAAGAAATCTTGGTTGTGATTCCCCAGATAACTTGACTGTGCCAGAACTTTGTGCTAACAAACCATCCTTCTATTACCAATGTAATAAGTATATACAGTACATTACAGTAGTATATGTGAACTTCAACTACCCTTTTAAAATTCTAGGCTTTCATTTTGTTTTCATTTTGCTTTTATTTTATGTTTCTTTTCTTTTAAAAAAGACTCCTTTTTTTAGAACACTCTTGAATGAGAGCAGCATATGCAATCTGTACATTGAACATGACCAATTACAGTATAATCTTTGACTTACAATCATTCATTTAGTGACCATCCAAAGTTACAACGGGACTGAAAAAAAGTGAGTTATGATCATTTTTTACACTTATGACCATTGCAGCATCCCCATGGTCACATGATCAAAATTTGGATGCTTGGCAAGTGGCTCATATTTAAGATGGCTGCAGTGTACAAGTATTTCACTTAGCAACAGAAACTTTGGGCTCAGTTGTGGTTGTAAGTTGAGAACTACCTGTGTTCCATATCTTCCTGAAAAGATATCCTAGATCCAAGTAGGATGGCAAATGCAATCTATTCAACCTTTCATTTGTAATTGTCTTTTCACTAAGCATTTGTTGAGCATCCCACAAGTGACTAATTAGCTAATCTCTCATTAAAAAAACCATTACGAAGTTAAAGATTTCCCCTGTCCCGTCATGTCTGACTCTAGGGAGAAGTGTTCATTTCCATTTCATGGCCAAGTGAGACAGCATTGTCCGAAGATGCTTCCATGGTCATGTGACCAGAATAACTATACACCGAGGTGCACAGAACACTGTTACCTTCCCACCAAAATGGTACCTGTTTATCTATTTGCATTTCCAATGTCACATGATCATCTGTCTCTGGATTCTTATGCATGGAAGTTGCTGTGTTTAGTTTCCTAGGTATGCATACATGACATACAGTACTCAAAATGCATTAAGTATTGCATGTCTTGACACTTATACATTTGAGGATTGTTTTGTATAACTTTTATGGTTTACCTTTCTGGATGCATTTATCTCTATTTGATTTTAGACATTATTACTTTTAGGCATTTAGTCTTTTTACATGCATACTTTTTAAAGCACATGCCAAGCAGTACAACTGATTGTGGAACCCCAAAGAAATAATAGGGAAAGATTTCCCCTGTCCAGTTGTGTCCAACTCTTGGGGGCAGTGCTCATCTCCATTTCTTAGCTGAGGCAAGGACATTCTGTGATCATGTGGCCAGCATGACTATATGCCAAGGCACACCAAACGCTGTTACCTTCCCAGTGAAGTGGTACCTATTTATCTACTCACATTTGCACGCTTTCAGACTGCTAGCTGGGCAGGAGCTGGGGCAAGTAATGGAAGCTCATCCTAGTGCTTGGGTCTTGAACCCATCTTCTAGCTGAGACGTTTAGCATCTTTGACTGCTGAGCCCTCATGCTCCTTTAAAGCTAAAGTTAAAGAAATACCAGTAAATCAAAAGTAAGATACAAAACAATTGTCTAGGACACTCATACAAGGTCTGGCTAATCAACTGGATAAAGTATGCATGCATCTGTTTATAAATTAAGTTTTCTGGAGGAATAAGAATAATTTAGTTGGTTTGCCATCCATTTCCATAGGCTTTAGGTGGCTAACAATATAAAAATATTAAAAACACCCCAGAAAACTCCAAATGTAAAACAATCAAAGGACTAAACACCAACAAATACAAATGTCATCACTGAGCATCTTCAGTCTGTGCAAGATGAAAGAAGTATATCTAAAACCTGGGAGGTAGTGGGGAAGCTGATGAAATCTTTACTGGGAGGGAGTTGTAAAGATTAGGAGCAGTTACTAAGAAGGCTGGTTTCCAAGGCACCATCATAATTTAGAAGATGCTGGAACACTGAATGCCTTTATTCAAGATTGCACCTGCTACCTTAAATAGAAGTACTTGTATTGAAATATGAGTTGCTGTTAGAGTATAAATATTGTCTGCATTTGAGATCTATGCAAATTTTCAATAAAAAAAAATGCCGACTGATTAATGCGATTTGTTTGCACTGTAGGAAAATGTTTTCAAGCCAATGAATGAAATAAAGATTATATTAGAAAAAATATTTAGCACTTTAGCTTGCTTTAACATCTCCAATAAGTATTCCTTCTTTTTCACCTTGTTTGTGTTTCTAATCTTTCCCCTTTGAAGCCTATGGTCAGTTAAGGGGGCGGAAAGTATATTTATTTCCTCCAGAAACATACCATCCTATATGTGGATTCTTCTTCCGTACATGACAATGTTATTCAGATGAGACAAAATGGTTGGGACTCTGGATAGGAGGGCTGCATGGATATTGAAGTAGAGTGATTCTATTTGCATGCCAGTTTTAGAAAAGTAGTAAATCTTAAAAGTAAATAGTACATTTTTCTCAAGCTCCTCAATCTGTAAGAATTTATTAACATTTTTTGATTATAATTTCCTGATTGGTATAAATAATTATCTATTTAATTATAGCAGCCAAAACAATAGTTGTGCAACACTGAAAAATTTTAGATAATATAACAACTGTGTGGTGCATTAGCAAAGCTTCTTCAATTGCCACATTAGAAAAAAAAAACAAAGATAAAGTTAAAGTAATGAGTTTGTAGAAGCAGCAACGACAATTCAATCAAACTTGATTGGATTTTATAATTTACCTTAATAGCAATCTGATGTATTCTTTTTGTATGATAATTTCTCACAAGACTTTTTATTTACACAGTAGTAGGTTTTTTTTTTTGCATTTTCTATATTTCTTTTTTTTCCCAGTGTTTATGCTGCTACCTTATATCGCAATAGGAAATATAATTAATAAGCTACTCACCCTTAAAAATAATGTATTCATTGGTAACCACATGATGATGATAAGGAGATGTATTTTATTTATTTACTCTAACTTGTACTGAGCAACTTTAGTTAACAACCTTACAATTAAAGTCAACAACAGCTATGATCCTCAGTTCAATGCACTACACTTTGAAGCTAGTCTAGTATTGCTTCAGACATCTAAAGGCATTTTCTATGGGAGGTGAGCCATCACAGAGAAAGTTTGACTGTAGAATTTTGCAACTGATAGCAATAGCACTTAGACTTACATACTGCTTCACAGTGCTTTACAGCCCTCTCTAAGCGATTTACAGAGTAAGCATGTTACCCCTAACAGCCTGGGTCCTCATTTTACCGACCTCAGAAGGATGGAAGGCTGAGTCAACCTTGAGCCAGTGAGAATCGAACTGCTGAACAGCTGGCAATCGGCAGTCAACAGAAGTAGCCTGCAATACTGCATTCTGACCACTTCACCGTGGCTCTTGGCAGAGGGGTCTTATTTAATATTCTTTCCTGATCTTAGTGGACCAGCAGCATTAGAGATATCAAGGGAGAGCTTTAAAAGTGACAAACAACACTTTGAATTGCACCCTGGACTAATGGACTGTAATTGCAGCTCCAATAATAGTGCTGGCATATTGCACTCATATATCTAGGAATGTCCATTATCCAGTCTGCTGCATCTTGAGCCAGCTGAAACTTCCAAAGGATCTTCATCCACTTATAGAGGAGATTGACGTGGTCTGGGTCCAAAGTGCAAGGTATGAGTTACTGTGAGTGAAGCTTCCTGTTCCAGAAATAGTTATAACTGGTACACGTTGGAATTGTGCAATTGTGCAATTTTGGCCATAGCCCCTACCTGCTGTTCAAGCAGGAAGCAAGAGTTTTGAAGAATATCTATACCATTACCAGGTCCATGAGTGAGCACAACCCTTTCCAGACACATTTCCCACAAAATATGGATTTTGCTGAGATTTAGAAGAACCTTATCTTGCTGAGATTTAGTCTGAGCCTAATCTGAATCCTAACATCCTTCATACAGTGGATCAAGACTTCCACTACATCTCCTGTTCAGCCATGGATAGAGATATAGAGTAGAATAGAATAACAGAGTTGGAAGGGACCTTGGAGGTCTTCTAGTCCAACCCCCTGCTTAAGCAGGAAACCCTACACCATTTCAGACAAATGGTTATCCAACATCTTCTTAAAAACTTCCAATGTTGGAACATTCACAATTTCTGGAGGCAATTTGTTCCACTGATTAATTGTTCTAACTGTCAGGAAATTTCTCCTTAGTTCTAAGATGCTTCTCTCCTTGATTAGTTTGCTAATCCACCCATTGCTTCTTGTCCTACCCTCAGGTACTTCAGAGAATAGCTTGACTCCCTCTTGTTTGTGGCAGCCCCTGAGATATTGGAACACTGCTATCATGTGTCCCCTAGTCCTTCTTTTTCATTAAACTAAACATACACAATTCCTGCAATCGTTCTTTATATGTTTTAGCCTCCAGTCCCCTAATCATCTTTGTTGCTCTTCTCTGCACTCTTTCTAGAGTCTCAACATCTGGCATGTGGCACCCCCATAATGAGGCTTGGTGATTCTACACCATCACCAACTGGAATAAGCTAGTCAGGAAGAAGGAAAACTATTTTAAACAGCGCGCCCTACTCCTAACCCTTGCAGCTGGCCTAGGAAGATACTACCATTGAAGATATTGAAGGCAGAACATACAGACTCGGTGAATTACTTTCTACTTCCACTTTACCACTGATTAATTTTGAAAGAAAATAGAGAGATCTTTGAAATATTTTCAGTGTGTTATTTTACAAGGCCTAATCTGCCTTCCAGCATCCTAACAGTTATAAAAAAGAATACTTCAGCCAGCTTCTTAAAGTGCCATTTACTAGCCTATACAAAATGTTGGAACAGTCCTTCCCCCAGGATGGCGAGACTACAAAGGTTGATATTTCCTGATTGGAGGAAACCATTCTCTGTATCATGGTAAATAATTGTATAATTACAGAAAGCTGGAATTTTAATGCATTTAAGGCTGTCTCTGTGACAAAGCTAAAAAGGCATCCGACTTTATCTACCTCATTCAAGCAGCAACATGAGGTGCCTGTTCTGGCGTACGTGTCAAAAGACACTATAATCTGTTCATCTTTTCCTTGACCAAACCAGTGCATTACATTTTCTGAGAAAACGGTTGGTTGCAAATAATTTGAGGAAGGAACTTAGCAGTTATACATGACAGAACATTTTACTTCACCAGGTTCCTTGCCAGTGATATACACATTTAGCTCTTACAGCCTTTTATGTTCAAGGACACGTTTGTCTTAACAAAAAGAAAAAAGAAAAAAAGGAAAGGAAAGGAAAGGAAAGGAAAGGAAAGGAAAGGAAAGGAAAGGAAAGGAAAGGAAAGGAAAGGAAAGGAAAAAAATGGCCATGTTCACCACAGTAGAAGCAAGCAGAGTTAGAAGTACAATAAAAAGGAGGGTGGGGGACAGCTGAATGCAGTTTCTTCAATCATTTTATCTCGCTTAACACGCTCTCAGGATATCTAGGAATTAAAGAAAGGAAATATTTACATACTAATTATATTTCTGTTTATTTAATTAAGTTATTATGCATCCCTGGCACTTAGAAATGGTTCTCTTAAGCTGTTCTTCTAATGTTGCAATTATGGCATTATGAAAAGAATTCGGGGAATAAAAGCTAGCAATCTGAGAAGAGAAGAGGCAATTTGCATTGAGCCAAAGGCAAGCCATGAAACTGATTGCTAAGCTGGAAGGATCAATTTTGTAAAAAGAAGTGGAAGATTGCATTGGGGGCAGAAGGCTTGGCAACAGTAAAGGTGGGGGGTGGGAAGTGAAGGGTTTCTCTCAGAAAATGTGTAGAATCTCTCCCTAGTCATTAAATAGTTTACATTGGTCTGCATACAAGAAAGTATTTTCCAATCCATCCACATTGCCTTCTAACATAGTAATTTTTATGTCAAAGATATTTATATTAGGAATCCCGCAAAGCCACAAGCTACTTTCCACAGACGCAACCTGTATGGGTCCATATATAAAGTTTCCATTAAAACGCATGTAGTGCTTTACAGTATTTACAGCTTGAGATTTGGCTCTTAATGTTCAACCAGTAGTTACTATTCCTTTCAAGAACCCTTTTTTCCCAGGCCGTAAGTTACAACAGTAAATGTACGGATTAGGAAAACAGAACTCTGTGGTAGTCAGCAATTTTAGGAGAGGTTGCCAGGCGATTTCTACTGTGGACAGAAGTGAGCTCATGCTTGCAACCCTGACTGGGCCAGAATTGAGATGGAAAGGAAGAGGAACTCACCAACAATTGGTGCAGTTCCAACCCATTCTGGAAACAATAAAGCATCTAAAGCCTAATGAGCATTAAATCTTGGTTTGATCCCACACCACACCATAGTTTTAGTACCTGAGCAGAATTTTCCCCTCATGTCACATTGGTACAGGTATCTTCAATATATGTTCAGTAATTAAGAGACTTAATTAACTAAAGAGAAGACTTTTTAATCAAGTGTAAACCTTGGAGTTTTTTTATGCTAATGCTGGCTGCTAATGGCCAAAACTAGGCTTAACAGATAAAGGTTAGGATATTTCAATTATCTTATGTAGTATATATGTATTGGGATGCAGTGGCTCAGAGTACTGTCTATTCTATCTAGTGAATTCTATTTTTTTTTCTTGGTTAGTAGTAGTTACTGAAAGGGACGTGGTGGCTCAATGGCTAAAATGCTGAGCTTGTCGATCGAAAGGTTGGTAGTTCAGCGATTTGAATCCCTAGTGCCGCATAACGGGGTGAGCTCCCGTCACTTGTCCCAGCTTCTGTCAACCTAGCAGTTCGAAAGCATGTAAAAAATGCAAGTAGAAAAATAGGGACCACCTTTGGTGGGAAGGTAACAGCGTTCTGTGCGCCTTTGGCATTTAGTCATGCCGGCCACATGACCATGGAGACATTTTCAGACCTCGCTGGCTCTTCAGCTTAGAAACCGTGATGAGCACCGCCCCCTAGAGTCAGGAATGACTAGCACATATGTGCAAGGGGAACCTTTACCTTTACCTACGTAGTGTATTTTCAATGTTTAAAATGACTACTTGATTGCTTGCTGGATTTGCTTCAGTATTAAGTTCACTATTCATTCATTTCTTCTCTGCAACCCAGCAGAATCCATTACCCCAATTTTCAATTTCTTTTCCTCTTACTATCGAATTTAAGTAATTTTTTCTGCCTCCCTCCCCCATTGGGATTGAAGCTTGGATATAATTGATTGCGCTTGGCTGATTGTGAGCAGGAGTGGGATGGGAGTTTTGCATCCGTCCTCGCTCTTCTTCTTGACCTCTTAAGGGCTTTGATCATTGCATCCTTCTGGACTGGCTCTAGCAGTTGGGATGACCTTCTTCCTCCAGTGCCGATTCTAGCCAGTGATGACAGAGGTCCATGGCACAATTGTCACTCTGTGGGCTGCTGCTGTTATTTCTCTTTTCCTGTTCAATATCAACATGAGGCTACTGGGGGAGGAAACTGATAGTTTGGGGTGAGGCATCAGTTGCATCCTGACAATATCCAGCTTCACATTTCCAATCCATGCTGCCCAAGTGATGTTGTGGATGTTCTGACCCAGTGTCTAGAGGTTGTAAGGGCCTGGATGGGGTGCACAAACTTTGACTTAATTCAAGCAAAATTGCTTGAAGGTTTAGAACTTCTGGGTGTTCCATTGAGGTGGAACAGATTCATACGGACCCAGTGAACAATCCAGAGGTTGTCCTAGAAGCACAGTTTCTGCTTATGGCTATGAGGGCCTTCCTACATGTTCAGGTTTCGTGTTAGTTGTATCCATTCTTCCACCTGGACGTGCTGGTCATTGTCGATTGTGCATTTTTGACCTCCCACTTGGTCTATTGCAATAAGCTTTGCATGGGGCCGCCCTCTAAGAGAATTTGGAAGCTTCAACAGCTGCATAATATGGCAGCACTGACAGTAAATGACGCTGGTTATTCAGTACATGTAACACCAATACTGATTTGTTTTCCTGCAAGCTTCCGGATGCAATTCAAGGTGCTGATTATCAATTTTAAAGTCCTTCATGGATTAGGGCCCAGTTACTTGAGGGATTACCTCTCTGTTTTTTTTAATCCATCCAATCTGGTCTGGCAGGATGGCATGCAACATTCCATATGTATCTCATCAGCTAAGGAATGCTGGTTAATGTGCTTTCTTTGTTGTGTTGCCCACCCTTTGGAACATTCTCTCTGGAGATCAGGATAGCACTGACTCTGCTGGCCCTAAAGATCTAGTATTATTTCCTGACCTGGGACCCTGAGTGTTTGAAGATACCCAACTCATGGCTGTATTAGTGACTGTGAGTGTGATAGTTCCTTGAATGCTATGTATTTTAATTTTTGTATTTTATTGTAATTTTGTATTTTAATTTTTGCACTTGTAATTGGTTTCATTTCATTTCACTTGTCACTTGTTAGATGGGCTGCAATACAATTTGATTAAATAAATACACTTGATATCACAAAGATGTGTCTGTTTAAACACAGCCACAGTGAAAGCCATGTCCAATTGAAAAAGATGTCTAAATGGAAATATAGCTTACTTTATAAAGGACTTAGGACAGTGATGGCTAATCTTTTCCAGACAGTGCCCAAAGCACGTCCAAATGCACGCACGCTTGAACCCCCCAAATGCAATGTGTGTGCAGCCCCCTGCATGTGCCCCACCCCCCCACATATGCATGCGTGCCCCCTGCATGCCCCTCACCCCACGCACATGCATTCACACACCCCACATGTGCCCTGCCCCCCCATGCATTTATGGCAGAGACCTGAAGACCAGCTGGCAGGGGGGAGGTGCTCACACACATGCAGCAGAGCTGAACTGGGGCAATGGCTCACATGCCAATAAAGAGGGTGCTGTGTGCCACCTCTGGCACACGTGCCATAGGTTCGCCATCAGAGACGGAGGAGGAGAATTATAGAGGTTAGTGACCCTAAATACTCCTAGTTGTAGTCTTCCATGTTTTCTCCCTTTTAGCCTTTAAAGAATAACCTAATGACATGCTGAGACACAAAGCTGTAGACATAACATACATGTCTTTTAATTCTTCTGATTTTGGGCTTTTATCCTCTGCTGCTTCAGTTTAAAGATGTTGAGAGAACCTTGCTTTGGGATGAGTGTGCAGGATCAGCTCTTGGGGTTTCCCATTTATGTCATTTTTGCCACCAACCAAGCTGACAGCTGCCCACTTGGCAAAGAATATGGCATCGAGAGTAGTAAGGGAAACTTCTTGTTCCAGCTGGCACTTCCTTATCTAACAGTTAGAGCTTTGTAAGGGTAGACAGCTGCAGTTTCAGAAATTGGCTCAGTCTGTATCAATTGGATTTGTGAAGTCAGTAAAAGGCCATGAGGCAGATTCATGGGATTTCCTGTTAGTATTAGTTAATGGAATCCACTGCAGAATGTTAAGGAACAGAAGATGCCGTTTATAGCTCTGACACGAAGGCTGTGGTTGAAGGCAGGGCACAGGAAAATAAATGCTTGGAGGAATTATTTCCTGAAAAAGAAACTTGCTAAATTCTATTGGTAAGACCAATTAGTTGCAGGTGACATATACTAAGTAGTGACAGCTATCAAGTGATGAAAACCAACAACCACCAAAGTGATGAGAGACAGGAGGGAATTCACAGAAATATTCCTTGCTGGCTGTTCCTCTCTTCCCTAAAACATCTGCAATAGAAGGGATGAACATTGCATATCTATGCATGCTTAAGTAAGTACTATTGAACTCAATCTGATTTAGAAATTTGTCTCATTGAGAGCTTTATGAGCAATAGATAATGACTCCCCACCTTCTGACTCCTAGTGCCTCTATTGCTTTGCATAGCCTCCTCTGTGGCCTGGTTGTAAAGCGGGGGTCTCCAATCCTGGCAACTTTAAGACTTGTGAACTTTAACTTCCACAATTCCTCAGCCAGCTTCTGGGAGTTGAAGTCCACAAGTCTTAAAGTTGCCAAGATTGGAGACCCCTGTTCTAAAGAATGGTTATTGTGGTTTCCTTTCAGGGAGATGGCAAAGAGCTGGAGACAGTGATGGTAACAATGAAGGTATACCAATAAATTCTTCCTTGGGACATTGAGTCCCAACTTCTTAAACTGTTGATCTTGCAAAAAATGAAAATTGAATAATATGTCTTTTGGGAACCCTTTGACTGCTTGCCCTGGCAAGGGGAATATTGTTTTCTTTGAAGTTTGGAAATAGTTGATATGTAATGGTGAGCTTCTGGGATGCAAAGATTATCGTAGGGCCTCTTAAGAGATAGAGAAAAAGAGACCTCCTTAAGACCTCACTGTGCTTTTTTTCTGGAAAAGTTTTTTATTTTTATTTTTCATAAACATATTTAAATGTACAGTCTCTTATCCATCATTAATCATTAATCATTCATCCGATCCTTTTACTTTCACTTGTTAATTGTTCGGGACTGCTCTTTTACCATATCCTCTCCTTTATTTTACCACAACCTTTCTTTTCCTCTTCCCTTCTCTTCCTTCTACTATCTCTTTCTACTTTCCTCATTCCTCCTCTCCTTCCCTTTTCTATTTCCTCTCCCCTTCCCCCACTCCTCTCTTCTTCCTCCCTTTCTAACTCTCTCTCCTACTTTTCTTTCCCCATCCTTTTCTTCCTCTCCTTTTCCCTCTCTTCTATCCCTCTCTCTCCTTTCCTCCCTCCTTCCCTCTCTCTACTCCTCTCAATGGACCTTTATGAAAAAGGTGTTTCCTATGGGCTCAGATGAAGATTAAGGAAGGCAATGCCAGAGGTTTGCTGTGGTACATGGTGTGAGCTCCTACTTTCTCTATTGGGCTGCATCTAACTTTGATTCTAGGTCAGCAATGTGTTGGCTTTATTATTCTGGACCTTTGTTGCTGCGATGAAAGAACGACGCGTAGGCAGGATGATGGTTCATGGGAAGGCCCTTTGGTGGGAAGGCGCCCTG
>JANHZT010008272.1:18810-31696 GCA_032468215.1 Stegonotus admiraltiensis | reverse complement strand
CCCTCTGTCCAGAAAAGTAGTCCTACTTATCTGAAGCTTGTAAAATACCATTCATGTGATAACAGCATGCTTGGTTGGTTGGTTGGTTGGTTGGTTGGTTGGTTGGTTGGTTACACACTTTGTAGATCATTGTGTTACAGATTTCTGGGAATGCAGGTAGCTCAGGTTTGCTGTACATAGTAATTGGGTTCTCTGGGCATCTCCAGGATTTTTAAGATTTTTTGGGAGAGTTCATAGCAACCAATTAATTGGTGTCTCCCAGGAAGCTGCCTATCACCACCCCACTGCCCCCCAAATTAAAATTTTACACAAGACTGTATATACTGCAAGGCAAACCCTACCTTCGAACTGGTGCACTAAGGAACCCTCACTGGGATGGTGCAAATCCTACCCCTCTGTCTCCCAAAACCAGAGAAACAGTCTGCTAAGTTTGCTGTCTGAAGGAAATTGAAGGGATTTCAGTAAATTTTACAGTTGAGAAGATTCAAGTGCCTAAGCACTAAATGCTTCATTTACTATATTAAATTGTGTAGGAATATAAGCATATATAATACATATTTCTCAAATCAAAGCACAAACTAAAATTTAGATTTACCATAGTGTTGTAAGAGTTTGCCAATTAAAATGTGTTCATTAGAAAAAAATAAACACATGGAGGATGTGTGTGTATAAGTGTGTGTGTGTGCGTGTGTGTGCAAAAGGCTGAAAAATAGAAACTCAATAAATTCAAAAGAAGTGCCAAAAATAACAAAAACGCACCTCTGAGGTTAACTGGTCAGCTATGTATTATCAAACCAGATAATGAAAACAGTTACACAGTCGATAATTGTATTTCATAACTATCATAGAATTGTTACTTTTGTTTAGCTAAGAAAATCCAGATGTGTACACTGTAAATGTATCTCAAGTGGTATTAGACATTACATGAAAAAAAAGTAAATCTATTTTTAAATTTCCTGTCAAAGTATTAAGTGACTTACTATCACTCTTAGAAATTCCTACCTATAGACATGTCTGTCTTCATGAAACAGAAACACCTCTGTACAATAAATTCTAATTTTATCATGCCCTGTGAGATTGTTTCTATTCATAGCTATGTAGTATGGGGGGGGGGGTTGCTTTGTGTCATTAACAGTTTGTTAGGAAATTAATTTCCTCAATTCTTTGTAGTAGAATATGGAATTTATATATTTTTTTCATTATGGACTCTTAAGAGTCCCACATGAATTCTATACCTGCATAAAGCTCTGTTTGAAACCACCTCAAGTTTATCCAATGTTGGCTAACATTCATGCTTTAATATATAATTTTATTAATATTTTATATTTTCTTTTTCTTTGCTAAAGTGTAGTTCATAGGACATTCAACTAACTAAAGAACAAGTTCAGTTGGTGGCAACTCCAAAGTTCGAGCCGTCTCTAAAGCTAAACTCTTCTTCCAAGGCTCCTAACATGGTCTAGAAATTGCCATTTTAAAAGGTCAATTGAATTTTATTTATTACATTTATTTGCCCATCTCACCACAAGGTGACAATTGAATGTTTCATCTACTACAGGGAATCCTCATATTTCTGCTTTATCAAATATCAGCACAGAAAAAAAAATGGTTCAGTAAGGCAAAAACCCATCTATCTCTAACAAGTGAAAAGGAATAAAGGCCCAGCTGCAACCTATTCTTGGTATTAACATCCCTGAGTGCCTCACTACACTGGCCACCCCCAATTTGCTGCAACTAATTCTGTTTGGTTGCTGTTCTCATCAGACTATGGTATCTTCACCGGTTCTTTAAATTAAGACTTCAGTGCTGGGAAGATTAAGGGCAGATGTTTGAGGTTGATGTCATATTTTTTGTGGACTGTGATGGTGGAAACATCTTTGATGACAAAGTCTTCTTTGTCATTCATCTCAAGATCATTCAAATCATAATAGGTCACTTCATGATTACTCAAATAGATCAATTTTGGTTCTGTACTATCATTTATGAGAGCTCACTGATTCTGATGGCACCAGACTTATAATATGATACAATTCTTATTTCTTGGGGCAGTCTAAGCTGTGGAGAGGCAATAATTCCACACATTCGCTTTCTCTTCATGTTTTTCTTAGTTTCCACCTCCCAACTGTGCTCCACAACCGAACATGTAACAGATTCTTAGAATAGCATACATGGGCAGCTTACAATATAATTAATATATAAACAATGCATAAAATTATCATTAAAATATTTTTTTAATTATAAAAATAACGTTAAAGAATGTCAAAATGTGAAAAATTCCAGTTGTGGGGTTAGCACTTGTTAATACAGGTGGAAGGGAGGTGGTCTCAGGGAAATGGGCAGCCTCATAATTGTGCGGCTGTTATTTCTCCCACGTAAGGTCACATAGCCAAATTTTGCCCTGTTTGCAGGTGGCTGAGATTGGGGGCAGCAGCAGCAAAGTCTTTCTTCCTAGACCCCCACCAGTCAAAATTCTTAACTGATGGGATCAGCAGCATACCTTCTCTGCCTGAACCAACAGGACAGGCTGATGTAGTGGGGCAAAACTGGTTCTGTTGATAGCCTCGTCCTATGCAATGTAGGGATTTATTGGACCCAGAAGCAAACTGGCACCAAGTGCAGTTCACAGAAATAAGTGTGGCATGCGTTCTTCTTTGGGTACCCAGTATGGCTTGCGCAGCTGGATTCTGCATCAGCTGACGTTTCCAGGCATGAATGTCCAAATGGAGGACCGCACTGTCCAGGCATAACTGGCACACAACACGGAGTAGGGCAAAGGCTCTCTTGGCTACGACTGCCATCTTTTCAAGCAGGAGTTGTGAGTCCAAGAGGACTGTGAGGGTCTGCCCCATCCAGACCCCCACAGCCTCCAGGCACCGCAAGGTAACTTTCATTACATCACTCACTTCACCCAAGACCGATATATATAATTGGGTATCATCAGTGTATTGGTAATACCTTGTCCCATGTTGCTGGATGATCTTTCCCAGCAATTTAATGTAGATGTTGAAAAAGAGCAGAGAGAGTACTGAGCCCTGTGGCACAATACAAAAGAGGGGTTGTAAGCTAGACAGCTCGCTCCCTATTACTGTAACACTGATTGGGACCAGCCTCACAGGAAGGAGGTGAACCAGGACAAAACATACCTCGAGGTAAGATGAGTGGCCTATAAATTTTACAAATAAATAATAAATCTTCAGCTACTATCTTTGGTATACCATGTAGCGTCCTTATTCAATCATTCTCTCAGTTTGCCATTTGTAGTTCCACTTTTAGTGCTTTTTCTTTCACATAAAATCCGTTCCACATTTGTCGTTCCCTTTTTAACACCTTTTGGACATAGCCTATGCATAGAAGTAGACATCATTACTGACAATGTTGATATTGTATTTACTAATTGCTAGTTCCATTCTTCAAATATCTTCTTTAATGCTTCTGATGTTATACTTTATTTATTTCTGTAAATTCCAGTACTAACCAACATCAAGAACAGGCTTGTCTTTTTTCCCCCTTCTGGTTGGAATCTTTATTGCCTTCTCTAAAGTGTCTGTCAGTCATGTAGTCCAATTTCTAAAAGTGTCCAATTTCTAAAATCACAATGTGATTAATTTTTGTTATGATTTAGTGGCCAGGAAAACCAAAATTAGTCTATTTACCATAAGAAGCCATTCATTTTTATAGTTAATTCAAAATCTTACAATAACTCAATACTCCTAATTTACCTGGAACCTGGACCCCTAATTCATTTACAACTTTGTTAGATCAAAATCTTAGATTTTTTCTATTTCAAATTTAAGTTCTTAAGCATATAATTCTTTTTTCTTCTATTCAAACTTGAAGATAAACTCACCCAAATGCTTTTCAAATTTGCCATTCTACAGGTCTCTAAAAGCTTTAACATGGTTAACAGGCAATTTCTGAAAGTGTTTAGAAAGTGAGACCTAGAAAAGCTTAGAACTTAATGTTCTTTAAAAGGTTCTGCTAGGTATTACAAGATGGCTGATCCCTTCATCTCCTGGTGCTGAAACATTCAGAAAAGTATTGTCCTACAGTCTCTTTGTGAGAAGCAGCTGTCCAGAGTGCATGTAGACAATTTTCCATCTTCTTCGTTTATTAATTTATTATTTTTCACATTTTTAAACTCCCTTCCCCTCCTCCTTATTCAGACAGATTCCAAGGAACCAGGCTACTTCTTCAGTCTTTGTTACAATTGTCAGCTCCACTTTCACAGAGACATCTTCAGTTCATCATACCTCTTGTGAAAATCCAAGATCAATGCATTTGTGTATGTAAACATACATTATACCACTCATCTCAATGTAGTAAAAAGTAAAGGTTCCTGTCAGTCGTGTCGGACTCTAGGCCACAGTGCTCATCTCTGTTTCTTGGCCAAGGGAACAAGAAATTGTCCAAAAACAATTTCCATGGTCATGTGGCCAGCATGGCTATATGCCAAAGGTGCAAAGGAACACTGTTACCTTCCCATCAAAGTGGTGCCTATTAATCTACTTGCATTTGCATTTTTTTCAAACTGATAGGTGGGCAAGAGTTGGGGCAAGTAATGGGAGCTCATCCCATTGCACAGAGCTCAGGTCTTGAACCCAAGCTCAGTGTCTTTAACTGCTGAGCCATTGCACCCCCTCTCAATATAGTAGACATCTAATAATTCAAACTCTTAAATGGTGGAAGGAGGATGGATCCCAGATGAGGGAAAGTGTGGGCAAGCACACACAAATACCAATCATGCAGTTCTCTTATTTCACAAGTATGGGTAGATCATATACAATAGAATAGCCTCTTCTGTCTACTAGTAGTAATTAGTATGCCGGTAGGGATAGCAGGTCTTAGATGTTTTGCATTTGTAAATTAGCAATTACGTAATGTCAGTGTTAAAGCATTTCTCTGTTTACAGGTCAGCTGTTGGGAGACTAAGCAACTCAAGGGATGGATTAAAGAGATTGTTTTAATATGGGACAGAGAAGTTATTCAGACTTAACTAATCTGCTTTTGGTGCAATATATTTCTGGATATCTTAACTAGGGGCAAAGAACTAAGTAGCCACCACAAGATATTCTTTGATGGTGGATTCTAGAGATTATTTAATCTTCATTGCATTTCTAAGCAGGTCTTGTTCTTTCCTGGTTACATTTGTTGGAGGTTCCAAGATCCTCACCACATGCACACTTCTCTTTTACTGTAGTGATTCAGAAGCAGAAAACATATTAGACTGTGATCTTGACTTTTAGCATTTTCAGTGTCAGAGGTGTAGTTTGCTTTAACCACCTCCATCTAGTTGCCATATATTCTTGAGATACTGCTATGATGCCAGAGCATGAGGAAGAGAGTTTCCTATTACCCAGACTTTTTTTAAAATCATCAATTAGATTAGTATATTATGAGATGCCTGAAGTGAGATCCAGCACATTTATAACACCATCTCTATCCCATTTCTATATAGTTCTAAGTATGTGATAAACACACTTATACACACCTCTTAGAAATGTCACATAAAATAATTAAAGGCTTAATCTGAAATACCTCTGCTAGGTCCTCAATATTTCCCTAACTAGGTCTGTATCAACCACCATGAAGATTGTATAGATCTTTAGGACACATTTGTTTTAACACATAATTTATTTCAGTGCAACAAGAATTCAAGTGAATTTGATAATGAATATTTGTGTAAGTGCCTACTGATACTTTGAATTTTGCTATGAAAAATATCTAAGTAAAAACACAAATATTGTGATAGATTTTGACATACAATACAGCATAAAAACACAGTATTACTGTATAGGGTTAACTTTTGGAAATTATCAACATTTACTTTGGATTTGCTTTTTCCTGAAGTGCATTAAAGTTTAAGAGTTCATTTTGTATATGTTTAGAAATAGGATCTTCATTGTCTATTAGCTCTTTGATATTATATAGCCCTACCGAATGTAGTTTCTGAATGCTAATTTTCATGGAACTTTTTTGAAAACTTCCGAACAAATAATGTGGCTATCACACATCCAGTTCAGAATAACATTATTTCCTACAACTTTCATCTTTATCCTCTATTACCTTCAGCATTTAATATGATGTATGAATCATATTAAGAAGTATGAAGACCAAATGTGGAGTATTTGTCTCAATGCACAAATCAGAAATGTTGTAGTTCACATAATTATGTTGTCTGCTGGTTTTTTCTTTCTAGTTTTACATAATATTATCCATATTTCCTGGATTTTGCAAAATCACAGTTATTTTCATATACTTTATAATAGAAAACTACTCTCCTCATATGACAGACAACATAGCTGCAAGTGGCATGTTGAAATGCACTTTCTGTCTTGGCTTTAGAAGGAAAAAAGTAAATTCTTACGGTCTCAAAAGAAATTAACATATTTTTAAGCTAAATCCTTTAAAAAAGTTTAATCTCAAAAAAGTTCTGTTTCCCTCTTTTCATATCATTGCTTGAATTGTTGAAGTAAATGTAAACTGTGACCACAATTAGAACTGGCAATTCTGTTGCTAATTGCCACAGCCCCTAAGTGGAAAATCATGGGACCAGGATGGACTTATGACATCACTTCCACTGTGGTCATTAAGCAAAGTATCATGTGGATGCAACTTGTGATTTTGCTTCCGCATTCTCCATTAACTCTGCTTGTTGCAAGCCGAATGGGAAGCAAGCAAATGGTAGTCATGTGACCATATGATGCGACATTTATAAATATGCACCAGTTGTGAAGAACCCAAATGGCAGTTACAGTGGGATGCTGCAAAGGTCTTAAATGTGAGGATTGGTTGCAAAGCTTTTTTTAAAACCAATTCTAACTTCAGTTGCCAAATGAAGTGGTAAGCAAGGCTTACCCGTAGCTGGGAGAAGTAGCTGCAAAATTTTGATTGATGAGCTGGAAGGGGTCTTTCTTGCCATAAAGCTCTTACAAGGAATCCTGCAGATCAGGGGTGTCAAACTGGATTTCTTCGAGGGCTGGATCAGCAATGTAGTTCTCTGTGGGCTGGCGGGTGGGGAGATGGGACGAATACCTCCTGCAGCACCCTGCTGGCCAAAACGGGGCCCGTTTGATATTTCCAGGCTGGCCCTGCAGACCAGATTTAACCACCCTGTGGGCCGGATCCAGCCCGCGGGCCTTAAGGTTGACACCCCTGCTGCAGATGCTTCTGCACAATATTCTTTGCAGTGGACGGTTGCAGAAGAGAAATGCTGAGCTAGGACTGCATTTGCTAGCTCTTCAGTCTCCTTCACAATTTGTTCTATCTTTATAGCACTTCATAGCATCCATTTCTGCCAAAAGGTATTATTACATTTAAGAAATGGATGACTTCTATTTTTCAGTTTCATATCAAGGCGCAGGTTGACAACTTGAAGCCTCCATACACAAATTCTTTCTAAACAAAGATTAATTTTGCAAAGAGATGTATACATAAGTCAATTATGAAAAACCTCATAGTTACAAACATGGACTTTACCCTTATCATTTGTCATATTTGGCACTTCAGTGCAGAAAAAGACTGTGGGGTTGTCTGTAACTCATAAAATAGTGTGGAGTTTTTTTCTCTTAATTGTATTTTTTTTATTGAAGCATTAAAGAAAGGAAGTTTGGAGAGGAAGCACCTATTAACATGCACACAGTTTCACTGAAAGAGAGAACACTGTAGAGGAAATCTTAATGGCAGAATAGGAATACGATCAAGATTTTAAACAGGATGCAAAGGCATTACCAACCTTATTTTTATACAACTAAATCATTACAAGTTCGTATTGTTGCCAGATAAAGCACAAAGTATATAAAAAGGCCAGGTTTGACCGTTACTAAAAATTGATAGCAAAATATGAAATTCTTAATTTCATTAGCACCACTTTTTCCACCCTCAGTCAAATAAGGGCTTTACATTTTGTTTTGCAGGCTTATAAATGCACCATTGCTTAAGAGAAAATGGTGTATTTACAACTAACTACAGATGTAAAATGGGTATTAATTCATTAAAACAGAATAATTAACATGGCAGACTGGAATGTCAGTCACTGAAACCTTTCGGAAGAAGCGTGCCCGGAATTCTGGAATCCTGGAAGCAGTTGCGGAAGGCAGGAAAGTGCTTTGGCTTCAGCGCAGAAAACCTCTGGGTTTTTTTTTTAAGTTGGGCGGCCTTGACCAAACCGAGCTTTTGTCCTAAATTGATAGAAATACATTGGAAAAATTACAACAGAAGTTAACAGTAACAATTCATCAATTGCCAGGGGTCATTTGCTGCTTTAGCTATACTGAAGATTGTACTACCAACCTAGAAACCGTCAAATATGACCTCTCATTCTTCAATGGAATATTTATTTATTTTTATTTATTTATTTAATTGTTTGTCAACAAGTACAAGGAAGCAAGTGTCAGTATAGACATAGACATGGACACATGAAAAAAAATGACAGAAATAAATGGCTATAAATAGGCAAAACATAGCAATAAACACATAAAATGATTACATATAAATGGGGACAGTAGGACAGGGACGGTAGGCATGCTGGTGCATTATGGACGCCCCCTTTATGATATGTTATGGGACTCACGGATTTCACAAACACCCACCCAATTAGTAATTAGATACAGGGTGAATCAATGCAACCCCCCCCCCCCCCGGGTAAGTATAAAGTAAAATTACCACATTGAATCCAATTATTGAAGCTGTAAACTAGTTTCTAAGGAGAATGAAAATCGTATCAGCTCCGAAATTTTAGAGCATGTTATTTAAATATTTATTTATTTATTTATTGAACATATTGGCCACTCATCTTAACATGGGGCAACTCTGGGAGGCTTACAATATTACAGTGTAGACATACTGTATATAAAAATCTAGCTGCTCTTCTATAAATCTTTATATACCAATTATAATATTCCTCTTCACTCTCCTTCTCCTCTGTACTTAATATTTACCTTATCATTTTTTCAGGGATGTTCTGACGAATATTGACTTGGGCCGCTGCCCTGATCTGAGCTTCAAGTCTTGCATAAATTCCGGCTGCAGACTGAAAGGAGAGACAAGTTAAAAACTGAACTGTAATTATACTGTAATGATACCCAGATTTACTAAACAATGAGAAGAAATTAGTACAGGTAATCCTCAATTTACAGTTGTAATTGAGCCTCGAAGTGGTTACATGGTTCACTATATAACTATGCCTGATATTTACAACCTTTTTGGGGGCAGTTGTTAAGTGAAAGCGTTGATTGTTAAGCAAACTGGTGATTGTTAGATGAATCCATTTTATCCACCTGCAAACAGCCATGAAGGTGTTGCCAAAAGGCAATTGGACTTTCTTGGTTTTTTTTCCCCTTGAAAAATGTTTTGCTTTTCATCCAAGAAGCTTCTCCAATTCAAAGCACTTTTGGGACAACCATGACCTGGATGATTGAGAACCTCCATAGAAACTGAAATACGGTAAAATCCAGAGAGGCTACTCAAGAGGAGGAGCAAAGGACAACCTAGTTGTGGGTAGGAAATGGTGATTTCTTTTAATGTGACAGAAAGACATCCAATATGGCAATGTGAAAGCATCACCAACCAGAGAGGGAGACAAGAAAAGGACTAGACCAAAAGCATCAGGCAGCTCACAGCTGGGAAAACCCCTCAAGGAGGAAGGGGACAAGGAGATACAATAATTATTTTTAGGAATCATTACTATACCCAGCATTCGATGGAAGGTTTACTGGATTATAGAAACGCAACAAATAATAATTTAAAGGGAAAAAAATCAAATGCATAGCCAAAATACGTCAGTGATATTAAATTAGAACAGCAATAAAGCTCACTTCTTTGTTTTCTTTTGATTTTAGACGATCAAGATCTCCCAACCTAATTTTTATTAGATGTCCTGTTATCTCAATCATTCGCCGCTGATCTGAAAAAAAAAAAACCACAGAAAAGAAATAGAAGAGCCAGTTCCTACAACCTTTTCACTCTTCAGAGTAGCAATTACTTTATGACAGGAAAATTAAAATGAAATGTACTAAATGCCAAATAAATAAGTGAATAGCAAACCATATCTAGAAAGATTTAAATGAAGTAATAAATATTAATATTAAACCCACAGCCCTTTTTCAACAATTATAGTCACAAAAATTGGTAAATATCTTATATCAGGGGTGTCAAACTCAAGGCCGGCGGGCTGAATCCAGCCCGCGGGGTGCTTAAATCCAGCCTGCAGGACTGGCCTGGAAATATCAAAGTACCGGCCTGTGGTGCCTCTGGAGGCTAAAACGGGCCACGTGCGCCCCCCTGCGCCTTGTTTTCACCCTCCATGACCTCCTGCAGCATTCTGCCAGCCAAAAATGGGCTGGAAAATGGGTCACATGGCCTGTTTTGGCTGGCAGGGTGCTGCAGGAGGCATCTGTCCCATCCCCCCTGGCCTGCGGAGAAGAACTACAATGCTGATCCAGCCCTCAAAGAAATCCAGTTTGACACCCCTGTCTTATATGTTTCTAGAGATCTATCTAGTGGTGGGTTGCTACCGGTTCACCCCGGATTGGGTGAACCGGTAGCAGCGGTGGTGGGAAGCTCACCCACCCACCTGGATGCTTCTGTGTCTGCACAGAAGCTTCTGTGCATACGCAGAAGTATCGTGTGCGTACGCCCACGATCGAACCGGTAGTGAGGGGTTTTGAAACCCGCCCCTGGATCAATCCATTATTAAAAAGAAAGAACTCACCTTTTCTGAATAACCTAAACAAGGGGCTAGGACAGGTATTATTAATTTATAATTCTGTCTTAATACCTGAGTAAAATGGGTCTCAATGGCCCAAACCAACAGGTGCATGGGCAATCTTGTGCTGAATGGCAGAACATGAAGTCTAGCCAGTGAGAAATCTTTACTATAAGAGATAAAGAGGTTTTCATTAAAGTAGTTAGGTAATGTAAAAAATCTACTACTGCGCCCACCGTTAGACTAATGACGACTGTTCCCCCCATCTCTTTGTAGATTAAGAATTTGCTCCTTTGTTTCTAATGTATCTTTCAAAAAGCACATAAAGAATTAGGATGAGGGACCATAATAATTTAGAACTGCTGTTATGAAGAAAGAGTTAATAACTAGGATTAACTGTGCCAAATATGCTTCCAACAAGTTTTTTTTAGTTATTCTTTAAACAAATTAAACATAGATACTGACAGGCAAGAAGGAGAACTTTCTTTATAAAGTGGATTTTCAAACATCTTTTAAATATTGAAAGGACAAAGACTATACCTCAAGGTTTACATTAAAGTGTGTTTGTTGTAAACTGAAATAAATTAAAATTGCACAAATTAAAGTAAGATAATTTAAAAATAATTTTTCTATTTGTCACATTAAAAATCGTTCGGAGAGTTTCTGAGGTCAATCCTCAAGATTCTGGAGAATACATACAGCTGAGGGCTGCAGATTATTTATTTTATTTTGTTTATTTGGAAAATTTAATTGCTGCCTACTTGCTCACAGGTTCAAGGCAGCTTACGGGAAATAAAAACACAATATAAAAGAAATAATAATAATAATAATAATAATAATAATAATAATAATAATAATGTTTATTCATATCTTCCCGGAGTATTCACTGATATTAAGATGTTTCATGGACAGCAGAAAGATTTAATTTCTACCTCACAGAATCTTGGACATTTACACATTTATGCAGGTATGGAACATCACTAGCATTAGTTTATCTATTAAAGTCACAGAAGCTAAGCAGGTACACCTTACCTTCTTCTCTTTGAGCATCTTGATTGAATCTTAGTGATCTGGAAGGATCCCACTTACTCTGCTGCATACTCATTCTAATGAAAAAGCAGATAAGCCATGACCAAGAACATAGAAGCAAGCAATCAGTCATATTCTTTCTAGAATAATTCAGGGCACTATTGGGTCTGTTTCAAAAGGGACAATTATCTGCCATTGCAGAACTCAGAGGAACTGGATAATTTTAGGGCAGGTTGTGAAGTTGGCTTGCAGCTCCAGAGGAAGCAGATAATTAGGATCATTCCATGGGCTTCAGACCTGGCTACAGCATTAAGATAGCACTGCTTACCGGTACATTGGGCACTTGGCAACCAGCAATATTTGTGATGTTTGTAGCCACCCAGAGTCATTTGTTCAAATGGGCAGCTATATAAATAATAAAATACCAGAGTTTGCTTTCATGGCTTTCCTCTAAATTTTAGCCAATACTTACATAAAGGGAGATGTGTCCCGAGAGTTAGGCTGTCAAATAAAAGAAAAAAGGAATACACTAAAAAAGATATTAAGAAAAATCCTTGATCAAATTTTCTTTACTTAAACTATGCAAGCTACTAACCACGGAGGATTTCCCCTGGAGATACTTGATTTTAGACTCAGAGGAACAACAAACAACTCTAGTACCGGTAGTTACAAAGTCAGATTTAATATCTACTAACAAAACTAATGATGGAAAGAAGGCATAGCTAACCTCATTATGACTAGTTCTTCTCATTTAATTATTGAGACCTAAGTCTTATTCTAGATCCATCAAACAGAAAAGCCTATTTTAAACTAATTTTTTCAGGGTTGGGCTGAAAATAAAATCAAAGTTGTTGCTACTTTCAGCGAATAACAAAAAGTAATTTTTTTTATCATTTTTAAAATCATCTTAATAATTTTTTATGCATTTCAGATTTACCTTCTCCAATGTTTTTTCCTTCTTTTGAATATTAGGTGAAGATACTTGTTTTTTTGGATTTCTGATGATTTTTTTTGGCCTCTCTTTTCTTCCTGTTAATTAAAAATAGTGTACACAAATGATCAGCATATACCAGTGATGGCGAACCTTTTTGCCATCATGTGCCAAAAGCAGGGGGAGTGCGGGGGGGTTGCGCACGTGAGTGCCCACACCCATAATTC
>JANHZT010008272.1:0-10658 GCA_032468215.1 Stegonotus admiraltiensis | reverse complement strand
AGAATGTATATCTCGGGCTTTATTTTGCTAAAGTATACTTCAAAGAACAAGCCACATCCATCTACCTCTTCGATACCTCAACCTGGGGAACGGGGATTTATTTACACCCCGACATGGTGATTGTGCTATATCCAAGGACAGGAAATTTTTATTTATTAATTGATCTAATTTCTATGATTTTGTTAAAGCTCAAACTTTGTTCTGGGAGCTATCATAATTAACTAAATACTGGTCTCAATTGTGCAGTTAGTAATATTTTTTTCAAACTAATGATAATATGAATACAAAAGGAAAGGAGACAATGGTAAGGTTTTTGTTTTGCTCAGAAAGTACCTCTTAAATTTATCTCTCTTGTCCTTCACCTCTTCTACTTCATTATGTGTGAATAGATCAGTTATGCGGGTTAGTAGGTTAGCATTAATGCAGTTCATATTGCATGGCGTGGCTACAATTGTACTCATATTCTTGTGGCAATAATTAATACATTTTTCTACCTAAAAAACATAAACATAACTCACTTACTACTGAATAGTCATACAAATATTTCTCACAGCATTTTCATATTCCAAGAAAAGCATTAGGACAATCCAATGACCAGAGGAAATGAATCACTCAGACACTTTTACATACACAGATTCAAATACTTACTGTTATCTATTAAGGTTGGAATAGAGTTGGGGAAGAACCTGCTGGATTGATCTGGCTGAGGCTAGGAGTGGGTGGAGCGATTCCTATATTTTTCTGATGTGTATGAACATGCAGACAAGAAACATTTTTCGTAGTTTATGCAAAATTTGGATTTGATGGTAATTACCAGTCAAAGAATTTAATTTTCCCATTATCTATGAAATATGTAATTAGCAAGATGACCAGTTCTCTAAAAATAGGAATACTGCACATTCTTTTCTATTTTTAAAAAAAGATGGCAGTTAAAGTTTGGAGGGACTTCTCTAAGAAAGCAGCTTTAAATATTCCATACATTTCCATTTCCTGCTCTCTATTGTGCTTGTATGATTTCCAGGTCAAATCAAGTTCAAGAATGCTTAACAAACAACAGACCCTTCTATCAATCAGGAAATAGAATGAATTAGTTCTCTTTTTCCATTTCCATTTTCCATCCTCTATGAGGTACATCCAACCTGAATGAAAGAAAACTCAAGCTCAACCAAGAGAGCCTGATTATCTGATGCCATTTCTTTGAATACTGCTTCCTGAACTACTGTTTCCCTCCAACTTGAGCAATACTGCAAAAATCCAGACAATAATTAGCAGGGTGTTAAGAGTTTGCTGTATTCCTGCACCACTGGCTAATTTTTTTGCAGTTGAAGCATGGAAACCTTCTCACGTTTTATGTATGTGCAATGAGCAATGAACACAGAAATTGTTTCCTGCTTTATTACTAGCAGAAGACAAAATCTATTGTTGCTTGGGTTGTTGCTGGATGGGATGCGATCCTACAAACTGGGATTTTTTTCTTCTTCGTGTCTGGGATATTTCTTCCAAAACTAGTACTGGCCCCAGCCCAGCAATCCCAGTAAGTTTGGTCATTCTTAACAATGGCGAAGATTTTGTACTCACTAATTAATCTTTGAAGATAAATTGCATACAATTGGACATTCATATAGCCTTATTTTTACAGCATTTCAACAGGCATGAAAGCTAATTGTTTTGGATGATAACATGTCCCACCTCCAAATCTAAACTAGTTTTTAAGCACCTTTTCAAATAACTCTAATAATACATTTGTAAGTAAAAACATAACAATATTGCAAGACAGGGACATGCATATAAAGGATTAATATATTGTCATCTTTACTTAGCAACTATTTGCAAAATACAGTCTACATTTTTTAAGAGTTTAGAAATTAAGGCAAATCACAATCTTTTTAAAGGTTCTATAAACTTCTGCAGTTCCTGCTTTAGGAAATATCACAGAGAGACTCATCAAGAAAGATTTAATGTTAAATTAAGCTTCTTGCTTAAACCAGCTGGATTAATTGTCAACCATCAAGCTGGTGTTGGTTCTTAGCAATCACTCAGATTTTCTCCATAAAAGCCAACATGAGGTATTTCTAATACCAAATATTATTTGATTTGGAATGAAAGGATTTAAGTTTTAAAAAAAAGATATGGAGAAAAAAAGAAGATAACTATAAGCAATTTGTGGCCATTAGCAAAAATCTATTGTATATGACCATAATTTCTCCTGGGTAATGCTGAGTAGCTCCCAAAACTGTAATGGAATAACAAGTATAATGGGATTTCAGACCACACAGATCAGCTCTGTGAGCTGTATGTTCTCATTCTAGATGAATTTAGAACACCAAAGATACAGAATGCTTATTGCTATAGTATACTCACTAAAGAATCCATCTTCAGGAATTCAGAAGAAATAAGTATTGAAATGACATTGCTTGGTTCTAAAAAAAACCAAAAAAACAAGATAACAAATTGAAAAGTTATTAGATTTACAAATATTGCAAGATAGTTAAAAATCAAAGGAAACATTATAAAAGATGTCTTGCTTCAGAAAATCCACATTCTATAAAAATGGAACAAGAGAAAGTTTGGAGATTTGTTTTGGGCCCTTTTATCAACTACCTTGACCTTGTATTATGCTTGTATAATTTAGATTTTTCCATTCTACTTACATCTATATCTAAATAATTAAACTGCTTAATAATTTAAGGCTAAATAATTATTTGCTTCTTACTAATTTTTATCCTAATTGCAGTCAGAAATAATATTGTAGGGTTTTACAGTTCACATTATTATGACAAAGCAAGCCCCACAAAACAAAGAAACTAAAGAAAGAAAGTAACTATCTCAAACCAAGATTCAGAATTTAAATCCTGAAGTTTTAAATGTGTTATACAAACACATTCACAGTGTAGAATTTTGAGTTTCAAGCTATCAATCTCTCTTTTTTTGAAAACAAAATTGTCTGTTTTCAGAGACGAATGGGCTCTCAATATTGAAAGCTGAGTTGAACGGAAGACCAGTTTCAAATTTCCATATATCTAACCTCAGTCCCTTATAAATTAGACAGTATGAAAGCGCACTCAGTTTTTAAAAATGTTTGCACTTTAGATCAGATATAAAGCTGGATCAGAATCACATTTGAAAACAAAGCAATATTATGGAAAGCTCAATTTCCACACAAATACCTGTAATTTTGATACTAGCATTGCTGACCTAGCACATTATTTTTCACCCCAGAAATAAATCTTTCATGATCTAAAAATAGTTGTGCTTCCTCCTTTAAGGAAAGGAAAGGAAAGGAAAGGAAAGGAAAGGAAAGGAAAGGAAAGGAAAGGAAAGGAAAGGAAAGGAAAGATCTGGTTTTAAACTGGGTATGGGCAATCTTTATATAGCCAGAACTCTTACAGATGATTATGGTGATGAGAAAGCCTCTGAGAGCCATGGGAGTGATTTGGTGAGATCATCTAAAGGAGCAGAACTAAAATTGTTTGTTTGTTCTGTTTAAGGAACGGAGGTGGGAACTGCTGTTGTGTCTTTTTTGACAAAATGGTTGTTAAGCTTAGAAGAAATATAACATATGCATTTTAACCTTTTTTAAAGGTTAGAATACTGCTCCCAAAATTTGTAGTGCAATGTGAGAAACCAAGGAAAAATCGGGCCTGTGGATAGCATGCTCCCTTCTATTGCCTACCCTTAGTTTCAATTAAATAAACTGTGTTTACTACACTATGCAAACTTTAACATGTGCTATACAGAACGTAAGTGAACACTAACAACTACTTGAACAATATTTTTTAAAAAGATAAAAAATGCTAAAATGCTAAAAATTGTTTGATTACATCAGAATCACATAGACGTATTAATACCATTAATTTCAGTGAAGGGAAAGCTGAGTGTATACTTAAATCTTCTACTGATTTCTCCTGGAATTAATCTTGATTGATGGTATCAAAAGTGTTCTACCCAATCAAGGAACCACCAAAACTATTCCTACCAATACTGACAGGGCAAACCACTGGTATATAAAAAGAGAGCAAACCCCACTCTCTAACTAGCACTGATGATGTTACCTAGTTTGATAATGAAATGTCTGCAAGGAAACAATCAAGCTCAGAGAGCAGCAAGGACCCTTTGCTACCCGTCCCTAGCACTATTTATCTATTTACATACATAAATACACGCACACAGACACACACAGACATATAGAGATGTGTATATATATATATATATAAACAAACTTTCTCCTCCTAAAATAGGAGCACCATTGAGGCTATCATTATCAATTTTTCACACTCTGTCTTTAAAAAAGGTTGTAAGTAGTAACCTTTAGAAACCAGACTTTAAAGTAGGGTACTTAGAAAGCTCTGCATCAATTTTTAGTAACTTTGATATCCTTCATCCTAAACATTTGCATCAAATCCATGCACTAATTTAGATTAGATTAGCTATGGAGTAAACCAGAACATATCAAGTCATTATCACATTCCTGGATCAAATCCCAAATTTGATTGGGTGGTTTCTGTATACAGAGTGCAAAATAACAGGGCTATAATTATTTCTCAAAAGGAAACTGTGAATCTATGCATGAGAATGAAGGAGGTTAAATGGGAATCCCCAACTTCTTAACCACTGTTAACAAATTAAGTTGTGTAGCACTTGTACAATACTAATTTTATAAGATATGAATCCCATTAAACTTTATATCTTATTTAAGCTTTCCTTGTTAGTATAGATTAGGCTTTCGTCATCAAAAGCAGAACAGGAAAGGAAAATCACCTTTCAAAGCCATATTTGCAATCAGATTTTTGATCTGAGGTAGGAGTCGGGTTTTCAAAAAAATTGTGGCAAAAATAAATATATTTTCTTTTACCTAAGGTGGGTATTTCATCAACCTCATATTCCTTAGTGTTCCTTTTAACATATCTTATCAACCAGTTAAAGATGTGAACGTCACAGTGAACTGAAATGTCCACTTCTTCCCAGCGTTGGGCATCCATTGATAGATATTCGGCAAAGTACTTCATTTCAGAAATCAATAGATCTCGTGGGCAAACAAAATCTTCCTTCAGATTTTTTGCTTCATCACACACATGGATCACCATATTTGGCCTTTATTTAAGAGGGAAAAATCATAGGGAGGAATATTATTTTCATTATCTGGAATATTAGAATAATTTGTGAATATTATTGTTCAATTTTAAATTTAGGTACAATTTTACTATTATGGAAATGTATTTTCTTAGATGTATGCATTAATTGTTTGTATAATACTTTCATGAGACAAAAACATGGATTTTCAAGGTATAATGATATTTTAATGTATGAAAAAAGTTAAGGAACACTAAAGAAGGAAAAGGATAATTGAATACTAAAATATAGTTGGCTTAGGAGACCAGTGAGCTGGGTAAACATGCATTTAAAGCACACTGTAGCTATGTTTGATAAGAAGCAATAAAAGAATCCCCCATAATTATGGAGATGGGTAAAATACATCATTACTGGGAAACAGACCAGTATATCTTCTTTCTATTTCTCCAAAGTAAAATGAAGCAAAGTGAAACATTTATGAACATGCTTCATTTGCTTATGTTCTTTTTAAAAAAATTATTTATTTTATTTATATAACATAAAAATTCAATTTCAATCAAACAGTGTGTTGTTTGGGTACAATTATTTTTAGGAAATCATAATCAAAATGTTTACAATAGCATTCATCACAATAATATTAATTCTATAATGATATTTTACTTGTCAACTTTAACAAATCTCCTTTATAACATTAGTCCTTTTTATATTCCCATATTTCTAACTTCTGTTTTTATTATCTAAATTTTCTAAATGTGCTTATGTCCTGCGTGCCTCAAGACACAATAGCAGATAATACATGCAGACCTGTTATTCGCTTACAAATATTTTGCCCAAACAGAAATATCTAAACACAGTTGCATTCAATACTAGTAGTTCACTGAACTGCTCTTAAGAACTATCAAGGATCTGCTAGGAGCAAAACTTAAACAGCATTTGGAAAAGTCAGGCAGGATGGTCATGCTTAGGTCCTATTATCTGGGATTCAAGGAATGCCAGTTGGCGAGGCCAAGAAGGTGATTTTATTTCTGTCATAACCCATGCTTTTTGTTTACATTTTCCCTTCCTCTAGAGATCAGGATGGCCCCAACCCTACTGACTTTTCCTTAAAGGTCCTTAAAAATGCAGCTCCATGTCCAGGCCAGGACCTCAAGTGTACACAGGGACCTGATTTTTGGTTATTTTAGTAATTATGTTTGATTTATTCTTGGTTTCTATGTATTTTAATTCTTGTATTATTGTCATTGTTTTTATTTTCTTTTTAATTTTATTGCCCACAATTACGGTACTTGTTGAAATGGGCGGCCACACTAACTGACTAACTAACTAAAATAAAATAGAACCAGGTGTTTAGTCTGGATTTTCATTTTCTCTACTATTGGACACATTTTTTATGCTATCTATTCATTTCCTTCAAAAATTCAAAAATGCCAAAAATATTGTTTGTCTCAAACCCATCCATGGAACTTTATTGCTGAGTGGGAATTTGAATCTACGTTCGCACAATTCTAATCCAATAGGGTTAACAACTAGCTTAATCTCTATTAGATTCCATTGAAGACTGTCTTCTGAAGACAAAAAGCACAAGAAATTGCTGCTTATAGTCCTTTATTAATCGCAAACATGTTTTTAAAAAATTACATCTAGGTAAAGTTATCTTGCTTATCTACTCTTATGATTTTTAAAGAAATTCCTATATACAGAATTTTATTTATTTATACTGAGGTGTGGAAAGCAGAAAAGAAAGAAGAAAAAAAAGGTAGGAAAACAGATACTCAAAGTCTCATCCTCTATGCAGATGAATGAAGACGACCTGGGGTAAGGGTGAATATTTGTCACACACTGGAACTTTCACTCCTACAAAACTCATTTGGTTAGAAGGAAAAGTTCCAAGGCTTATAAGAGCTGTTTGCTTTTTACAAACACAACGATAAGGTATTTTTTTTCCTAGATAATTTGTCACAGAACTCCTAAATACTGCAGACCATTTTTGGGATATTTCCTCTTAGATAAAATCTGTACCCAAGCAAAGGGAGGCTCGCTATAAATCTGTTGGCAACTACAATACATTGACTCCTTGAGAAAACTGAGTTTTGAAGAGAAAGCTTAGTGTGCAAACTTTCAAAGACTCACTGAATAAAGATGAAAGAGAAAGCTGGCACTGATACTTTTCAAGTTCACTGTGGAATCAGGAGCGAGAGTTTTTTCGCAACTGAAACTTCCCTTATTGAAAAATGACACACAGGAATCCCATAATTCCATTTGCCAAGATAATCCAGAGAAACAGTATTCCTGTCACCCTGGGCTAAACATTTACTTCTCCAACTCTATTCCCCTATAATCTAATACTGTTTTACTAAATCATAAAACACATTATAATTATGTGATTATTAAGGCATCCAGAATTAGAATGTTTGCAAAACTGAAATTAATTGGAAAGGCTATGATACTGTCATCTGTAATATTTTTAGACCTGAGCAAATTTATTTTTCACAAGGAACACATATTTTGAATGTTTTTTTTCCTTTAGCAAGTCAATGCTCCCCCACAAAGCTCCTAATCCCTCCCTCTAAAATTCCATAAAATAAAGAGAAGTATGTAAGTACCCAGCAAAAAGACTAAGGTTAATCTAGCTGTTTAAAATGAAACAGCCATCTTCCTACCCTTCAGTTTCATCAGCATTTTCTCCACCTTTAAGTGCAGGGCATTTTTCACTTTCTGAAGAACAATTCCTTGAGGAAGCTATACTTGACTTTCCTTAAATACAAGTGGGGAGAAAAAGCATTAGGTCATAATGTTGAGATGTGTACTTCTCATGTGTGGTTAGCAGTGTTCCATAGTCAAAGGAATGATGTGATAGTTATTTAAATTTTAAAAGAATACTTTTAATGCATTTTCAGGAAAAAAAAGTCTTTTTTAAAAAAATTAATACAACCCAAGTAGAAGAAACGTAAATGGGCAAATCTTTTTAATCTCAGAGTTTATTTGCACTTGCAAGAGAAAAGAAAACCCAGCAAAACTCTATGTACCACTATATACCGGTAGTACATGTTGTCTAATATGCTTTATGGGAAAGTAAGTGCAGATGTGCTTAAACAAACATACCACTTCTGAACTATGCATAACATAATAGTCAATGTAATATGGCAGTTATCTCTGCCCTTGTCAACTACTTCCTTCTTTGCCAATTCCTTGTTAAAATACAAATGAACATTTAAAAAAAAAATCCACCGGAGTGTGCCTGTGTTTTTCTTATTTAACATAGTGTTTCTAATTAAAAAAATGATAATACTAAATCTCTGATTATCGACAGGACAGGTAAAATAGGATTGCTGTAGATTCCCAGTAAGTTATGTATAAAACAAATCCCTGAAAAGAACAGCCAACAATACCAAGAGGGATAACTCTTTATCTATGTCGGGGGTGTCAAACTTGTGGCCCGCAGGTCAGATGTGTCATGGACTGGCCATGCCTATGCCTGGTTTAGCAAAGGGAGAAAAAGTCATGATACATCACGGAACGATGCGAGTTTGATACCCCTGATCTATGTTATTTGTATCACAGATTTGTCTACATGTTAATATCCTAAATAGATATGTAATCAGTTTTTGGCTGGTAAATTCTAATTTGTAGACTCTTTCCCTCTCACTTACATAAATCAGCAGGTTTCAGGAGGAGATAAGTGATTTTGTCACATAATTCTTATGTAGAATCTTTCTTTTCTCAGTTTTCACTGTCTCATCACACACAGTTGTTTATAGAACATGCTTCAGTTTGTCTCCTTCACACTATATGTTTTCACTTGCACACACTTTCACTCATTCTGCTCTCTAGTTGTGCCTTATTTTTCTAGACCTACGCATATGCTATTTGTGTAAGACTTCATCACCTGATATATATACCACCATATTCAATGACAGTATTTTTGAAATAGTCTCTGAGTACCTTGCGTAGTGCTTAGCACCTAGAGTTATCTTGAGTAGCAATGGTATCAGTTGCCTTTTCTCAGTCATCCCCGAGAACATCTGAAAGCTTGTCTTCAAACTCTAAGCATTGTACTACAGGTAGTAGTAATTACCATTTGTTTAGTGACTGTCTGAAGTTGCAATGGAGTTGAAAAAATGACTTAGGACTGCTCCTTACACTTAAACCATTGCAGCATCCCTGTGGTCACGTATTCATGATCTGAACACTTGGCAACTAGTTCACATATACAACAGTTGCAGCACCCTGTAGTAAGGCGATTGCCATTTGCAACTTTCCCAGATGGCTTCTGACAGGAAGAGTCAATGGGGAAGCCATTAGGATGTCACTAGTCTCATGTGATTTCTGAGCAAACAATAAAATTGGGTGTGGTTACATGATGCCTTACTTAACAACTGCACTGCTTAATGAATATATTTTCCCTACTGCAATCCTAAATCGAGGCCTACCTGTATATTACATACCTACTGTATATGCCTTAAATTCTTGGTAGGTTCCTTGTATGGTTTATACAGCTTCCTTGGTTTATAGACTACAAATTGGTTGGCAACATTCCTGGAAAGCACCATTTTTTTAAAATGCTGATAAAGGGTAATTACAGCTTGGTTCATACAAGTTTCATAAAGCAAAATAACTTCAGCCTATAAGAAATAATTTGTATGGTTCTGTCCAATACATAACAGAAGTATGAAATAGTTTTGAGGCCTAATTTTTTTAACTACTTTTAAGGGTAGTTACCCAAGAAGTCAAGTTTTTTTGTTTTAAAGCCACAAAATGTTTGGTAGAAAATGGATATACATTTTAAGAAATCCAACATTAATTTAAAAAGTCCATTCTGGTTTAATCTGAAAAGTGATACATAGTTGATATATATATATGGATATATATTGATATATATATATATATATATATAAGTGATATGTAGATTGACAAAAGCAATCATATCAACAGGAGAAAAATAACATTCATAATTCTATAAACACAAGAGCAGAAGTGACTAAAGCCTACCATTTAAAGAAATTGGATCATTTTCACTAGAGGGTTCTTGTAACTCATCCTGAGTATCAAGAAGTGATGATTTAATATAACCAGCTAGTGTTTCCACAGGTTTCACACCACCGGCCATTAGTGGATTGAACTGGTTATCCACTGGAGAACTTCCATTGCTTTTCAGCTCATCAAACCTTTTTGCACACTGTCAAAATATAGTAGAGAAAAGTATATTTAGTTAGACATCTTACCTTGCCTAGGTTGCTGAGAGCTGACCAATAATTAATAATATAATAGAAATCCCCCTGAACCAGGTCAAGATCCATACTGTTTTGTTTCTCACAACCATATGCTTCTGAGATAATCTCAAGCAAGAAATGGAGACTAATCCTTCTCCTGTTATTGTTTTGCTCTAATTAATATTTAGAACACAGTTGTCCAACCTTTTGACTTGCCTGGGTCATAATGAGTCAAGAGGAATTGTCTTGGACGGCATAATATATATATATAATATAGTTTTATATTTTATATATATATATATATGTTTTCTGAGGTTTTCGCGGGTGTTTCTATGTAGGTCTTTGGTTGTTCGGGTTTTCTCCCGCGTAAAATTGGAA
>JANHZT010008270.1:0-10182 GCA_032468215.1 Stegonotus admiraltiensis | reverse complement strand
GCTGACTCAGGAATTCTGGGAGTTGAAGTCCACAAGGTGTAAAAGAGCCAAGTTTGCCTACCCCTGTCCTAGTCAGTCAACTAATCAGCTCACCAGTCTAGGTCTACGTATTTTCCCTATGCTGTCAAATGATCAACTGAAGTCAGAATTTGTGTCTGAGTACGTGGTCTATTTTTCCCAGCTCAATTAAGATTTTTTTAATATAGCAAGTATTACTAGCAAATAATAATCTTTTTCAAGGTTAATTCAGCTGGGACATGAATCAAAGCTTCTTTGTAACCATAAGAAGATAATGCTAATGACTGCTACTTATTTAAAAAGAGATCCTTTCCCATTCTGTGCTAACATTTTGAGAAATATTTTCCTGGTGACTTAATATCCCACAGAATTGTAAATCAGAAAAGAAACTGGTCTTCTTTTGTTTGGATAACGCTATTGAAGATAACCGTTTTATCTTGATTATCAGGAAAATGCAAATAAGGCTTTCATGCTGTAGTCCTCAGTTCTCATTCTGCTACTTCTCCATGCTAAATAAGCTTTGTTGGATCTCGTCAGAATTCATTTCATTTGGCAAAGATCTGATTAGGAGCAGCAAACAATAGAAAAATATTTTGTGAACGGTGCTTGAAAAGCTCTTTAGGTGGTGTTAAAGTGTTGCCACTGAAAACTATTATCTGGGTGCTAAAACTTTCCAGACATTTACTGTAACATTAAATACATTGAATAAATGTATTTAGTATATACATATTAAATTCAATATTACCCAGTATCACTGGGAGTCAGGTAGCATATACATTTAATAACTTATTGTTACAATGATTATTAAGAGTAATCTGCAGTTAGAATCATAGTCTAAGATTGGTGAAAACTTATTAATTCAAGACTTAATGAAGAACTTAAGAATTATTAAGATAGTACCTTAAGGATGGAGCCAGTTTCAAGCAAGGTGGCTTTCTGTAAAATTAAGATATTCAGGTTCAATAAATTCAAGGTTTCCAAATATTCAGTAAATCCTTTAGATAGGGCTCCAATCAAGATTGTTATAACAGCGGATTTCTTTTTCCATAAATGTTCAACTTCTACAAGCATTCAAGAAATTATTATTGCTGTTATTTCAATCTTTTGTTCTTTGGGGCAAATTTATATAAGATGAAAAGGGGAGAAGATGTTTGTAGCTGCAAACAGCAGGAGAAAGTTTTAAAGCCAATTATAGACCCAAACTGAAACCATTTCTCAAACACTCACTAAACAAACAGAGAAAGAATAAATCCTTTATTTACTCTGTTCAACCAGAGGTAACGAGATTTTTTAAAAATACAAGCTTCGTGTTTTGGTGCTCGTCTCACACAGGTATATTGTAAATATTAATTTTAACTATTTTAATGAGAAGCTGTTTCCTGAAATAGTACACATTTTAAGTTTTTAATATATATATGTCACAGACGAAAATGTGCTAAACGTGACCATTTTGTCATGATTTTGAGCTATGTTTTAAGGATCCATAGCATTCTACAGAGGACGGTTACTGCTTTATTTAATCATGGATTATTTATGTTATGGCATATGGCACTGCTCAGTGTAATGTGCCCATATTTTCTAGGAAATGTTGAGAAGAGTCAACACAAAGAAATACAGGGTTGTACTGTGGGAAGTTAGGGGCTTGGGGAGAATACAGTAGAGGCAGCTGGCTTGCTGTGATGGTTTTTAATTTGGTAGTTTGTATAAAAGTGTAAGCAAAACGGATGTATAGTAACCTGGAAACAATTTTAAAGCAATGTTTTAGTATTTTAATAATGTATAAATATATAAATATATATTATATATCAATATATATATATATATCTATATATGGATTTGGAACGGAATTCACATCATGGTGCTACTTGGCCTGTTCTCTAAAAAAAGTGTGCTAAAACTACGTTCAAATTATGTTTGAATGACGTTCCTACTTGTCATATACCTCAACTTTACTTGGCAGTAGGATTTTAAATGGAGATATATTAGATACCATGTTCCCCTGATTTTCTGCTTCGCTAATATTTGGGAAAAATAAATTCTCACTACTTGATAGCAAGTGTAACTTGAATTTTAACACATAGTTTTGTTCTAAAAATTCAGGGATATATCCTCTCACAATTTCCTTAGTAAGCCAATGTATCATCTGTGTATGTGTATGTAAAATTTTATTGTACAGATTGATAAATATTATTGTTGAACCCTTTTTTAAAATTCTATTTTATTTTTGAGAATCTCAACTGTTTTTTAATTCTGCTTCTAACTTTTACTTGTAAATGTATTGATGGCAAATTTTGCGGAGTAAATCCATTTCTTCTTTTTTATGACAATGGAAAGTGCATTTTTAATATTGTAAACTATTTGAGGTTTCTTATTTTACATCCTCCCCCTTTGCATGTTACATATAAAATAAGTCATAGATTGCACTGAGCTGACAAGAGGACAAAATAGGTATTTGGCAGCTGACCATTTGCAAGAAGGTTGTGCCTTTTCCAAATTTTATAAATATGTTTTCACCTGTGATTGCTGTTTTATTTCATGGGCTTTCAAGCCAGAGTTTAAAGAACAGAGAGATTCATGGAGAAAAGACTGCAAGAAAAGACTACCAGCCATGACAATTGTAGACTACCTTTAGAGTTAAAGGCAGAATATGTCTCAGAATATATATTAGTTGTTGAGACACAACATTTGAGAAAGAAGTATAGTATTTGTATTCTGTATGCAATATTTTACATCCAGTTGGCTACTGTGAGAAAAGCACGCAGGACTTGTTAACTTTTAGTCTAGTCCAGTTGGTCTTACATTAGGCATAGGCATTTCTAAAGTATGGCAGTGCAATATATATACATACATAAGAATGTAATTGTATGTAAAGACCCTGATTCTGAAACAAGTTACTCGTATTTTTTTCACTCACTATCAAAGGTACATGGGCATACCATATCTGGGCTGCAGAAACCAGAATAATCACTACATGGCAGCAAGAGGTTTTCTGCCTGTCCTTGCTTCCATTCAATAAATTATTTTGTCATCCAGACTTTTGCAACCCAGCTACAGTATGCCTAAGGGAACCCGGTGCCCTTTGGATATTGCTGAGCTTCCACCTAAAGCAGTTGCAGAGCAGCAAAATCTGGAGATGTTCCTCACCCTTGTTTTACAATTTACCAATGATATCAGTGGAATTATCAAGTTGCATCAAGAGTAACCTTTGCAGGACCAATGCCTTCTCTTTGTTTTTTTTCTTTGAGTTTCATCTAATTATAATTCTTAATTGAGTATGTCATGATCAAGCATATGAAGTGCTACAACTACATGAGTCCACTGCTCTCACTTTAAATATATGAATTATATCTTACACAGTCACCCCAAACTGAAGCTCTGAGGTACATGTAGATGTCTTGGTATGGGCAAGGGCTGTTACATTTTGAAATAATGTCCATGAGGAAACCTCCTTCCTTTGAATAAACCAGAATTCTCTCTTCACTGTTGTATAAATGTATAATGGATTGGAAGACTTGGCTATCAAGTTAATTGAACTTTAGTTATTCTTTACATGGGTCTATCTGACTTAAAGCAATGTTCATTAAAATACAAACCCAAACAATACAGGCAGTCCTTTACTTACCAACTGTTTTGTTTAGCAATCATTCAAAACTGAAATGGTTGGTAAACAGCCTCCCATTTACAGCCATTGAAGCATCCATGCGATAGGTGCTGTTCAGGTGTTTCAAAACCAGCATGCATTTATGACTGTTGCAGCATCCCACAGTCTCATGATTGTCATTTGCGAGCTTCACAACTGACTTCCACCACTGCATTTACAGAGAATGTGGAAGTGAAGTTGCCAAGTCACAATCACAAGATGTCTCTCTGAACAACTACAACTATTCATTTGGTTCTAAGTTGGCATGGCAGTTAGTGACTGCAATGCTTAGAGACAGAGTTGCCAGACCCAATTGTCATTGGTAAGCAAGGACACACCTCTATATGATAGGCAGCTTTGCAATTTTTCCTACCTTGTGCAAAACAATTTATGTACTCTTGTCACTGGTAGATTCCACATAATTTCACATTCATCATAAGTGGAAGCACATTGTATAATTTAGTATCATTTTTGGGATGCAGTGGTCAACTCCAAGTATAGTGCAACCTGTGCATGCCCTTTCCATATCTACAAGGGCATCTTTGTGTCTTCCCTTGCCAAATTGCTTACAAACACAAGACAACTTCATTGAGAATGAGATGTCAGGGTGAGGAGGAGAAATGTATCCTGTGAATGAAAATTGTGATATTAATGAAAACTTGCATAAGAGTGAGACAGAAAGACAAAGCAAATACAGCATAGCTTGTATAGGATTATCAGGTTGATTAAAGCCATACTTGAAATGTTTCTGAGTGGTGTCAACTCTACTTGAATGATTGTTTTCTTCAACTTGATTAATGTGCAGCAGCATTAAAGTTCACTGTTAAACATAGTGGCTATCTTTTCTAGAGAAACTCCCAACAGTTTGACACTAAGATTATTGACTTTTTTATATGTGCATTTCTAAGTTTATGTTCTGCTGTTTGGGTATTTGTTTGGTTTACTCTCACTTAAATTTTATTTTGTCCATTAAAAATCTGAGAATGGTTATAAATATTGTAAGTATTGTAATGAATGCAGGTTATTTGAAAAGCTGTTTTATTATATCATTCCTGATAATGCTGAAATGTGGGTGTTTTTAATAAAATTTATATTTATTTAATGCACTCTGTCTCTGAGAATATGCTTGCCAGATTCAATCCTTCTCTACTTTCACTTATTCAGTAATTAGAAAGAAGTTTTTAAAAAGTGGTTGAGCCTTCCAAGGATCCAAATGCTGAATGAGAATGGTAACTGTTCAGTGACATCTGCTTGGGGAAAGCAGCACTGCTTCAAATACATGGTTACATGTAAATCTATTCACAAAACCTCAATGAATGTAAATTTATTTATTTATTTTTTTTGAGGGAAACTTCTGAGAATTTAGACGATGGGACAGACTGCTTTTTAATAGTGACCAAAGTGGACCTTAAGAGAAAAAAAATAAGCATAGAAATGAAGTGTGAAAGATGCAACATGAATAACTTAAATAATAACAGACACAAGTCCTTTATGAAAAGTGTAGGTAGGTAGGTAGGTAGGATAAATAGAAAACAGACCCCCCCCCCAAAAAAAAAAAAGATTGTGGAAGCTTCTTGGAACAGCATGAAAATAATTACAGAGTGCAACGAAAGTTTGTGGAGTTACACTAGTGCAAAGTATGAAAAATCAAGCTCAGTGGAGGTTGTGAATCAGTAAATTGCGTATTACAACAATGATTGCTACAAAAAATGAGAATGAGATAAAGATTTTGTATAATCAGTAAAGGTAGAATAATGTGCAAAAAAAATAGTCAAGGAGCGAGGAACTGTTTAGGTTAAAAGAGACAGGAAAATTCAGAACAATTTTGATGGAAATAAAATACTGTTTTCAAAGTTGAGGGGGGAGAGGGGGCGATCAAATAGGAAGCTTCTAGCAAAGTAAATGAGGTGAAAAATGAAGTAATTTGAGGTTAAATCGAAATAGCAATAGCACTTAGACTTATATACCTCTTCACAGTGCTTTCCAGCCCTCTCTAAGCGGTTTACAGAGTAAGCATATTGCCCCCAACAATCTGGGTCCTCATTTTACCAACCTTGGAAGGATGGAAGGCTGAATCAACCTTGAGCCTGGTGAGATTTGAACTGCCAAATTGCAGGCAGACGGCAGTCAACAGAAGTAGCCTGCAGTACTGCATACTAACCACTGTGCCACCGCAGCTCTGAAGGAACACTGGAAATACATTATAGATTTTTATGGGGAAATAAGAGTTACGCCATCATAGTCTGATTTATGGAAATGATAATGCTATATCAAACAGTAGAGTCAAAACAAATGCTACCCAAGATACTAAATTTAGATTAAAGTTTTTATGTTATAAATGTTAGGACAATGTTTTAAATGTTATAAATGCTAGGACAATGTTAAAAGTGGCAATGCTGCCTAGAGAAATACAAAAGTACAGTTTGTCCCTAACCCCCAGTTCGTGGACCAGCACTGAGCCACAGCATGCTAGAAACCGGGCCACGCAAACAAGTGAAGCCCCATTCACGCGATGAAGGCAGCATGCAAAACCATGCCCCCTCCAGGCCCCTCCACAGAATCGGTACCTGGTGCCCAAGAGGTTGGGGGCTGCTGGTCTATGAAGTGGTTGTATTGTTTGTTTAATATATGTACTGAGAATGCATCTGTACCAGATGATTAGAATAATCTAGTTCTTCCTTTATACAATGGGAAATGTGACAAAAATGAATGCAGAAACTACTGGGAATTTAGGAGTGTGTCTAGGAAGGTATCTGGTGGAACTTTGAACAAAAGGATAGAGGAAATAACAATGAACCAAATCTAGGGAAAGTAGTGAAGTTGTATGTTTGATAGGAAGGCTTTTCTTCTCACATTTATTGATTTAGAGAAGCACATGGTAAAGTGAACATGTTTCATGAAATTGCAGAGTTGCAGGTTGGTTGTTGAATACAATAAAAGAGGTATGTGAGTGAAATGCAACATGCATCATAACTAATGAGATACCCCAAATGTGGCTGCTTATTATTGGTGTCCTACAATAACAGGCACCCCAATCCTAGGCTTACCAGCATTCTAGTTTCATTAAGAAATGCTTCCAAATGTTCAGAAATACAAGGAACCAGAACACAATTGGCACCATGGAATAGACTTTTGTCAAATTGGACTCCCTCCAGGTAAGTGTATATCAGTTTTGGAATTCCCAAATTCATGGCCGTTGCAGAGCTTTCTGGAATTTGAAGACCACATATCTAAAAGAATCTGAGAGTGGTGCGATGGCCTAGAGGTGGAGCTCTCGCCTCACAATCAGGAGGCTATGAGTTCGATCCTAGGTAGAGGCAGATATTTCTCTCTCTGGGCATGTTGAGAATATATCTGCTGAATATAACTCTGCATTGGTGACAGGAAGGGCATCCGGCCAATCAGATCCATTTAGTTGCTCAGACTCCATCCCGCAAGGGATTATGGCGTTGTTAAAAGGAGATCATGATAATGATATCTAAAAGAATCTGACATTGAGAAGACTACTAAAGATGCTTAGTAGCACCACTGTTATTATTTGGAACAGAAAGAACTTAGAAGGGATGCAAGAAAACTTTGATCATATCAATTTTTTAAAGATAAATATGGCCTTTATTTTCAGTGGCTTGGTTTTTATACATAGGTATTTCTGGCTTAGTAAACTCATCCATAAATCTTAAGCAAAGTGAGGTAGGAGGTGACCTGCTTTAAATGAAGAGCAAGGGGCTGGAATGATAGCTAGTGAAATATTACTATCCCCTAAATTTCAGAGGCGCATTGCCTCTGCAAAATTGATGCAACAAAAGGGACATAAAGCATGTAAAGGGAATGATTTGGGGTTGCAACTTTTGTGCCAATTTTTAAAAAATGTGTCCACAACATAAAAACCACAAGGATAAAAATGCCAAATCCTTTGTGATTACAACATGTAACAATGGCCACAGTGTTCTCATTTGTGAAGCACATTTCTGAAGTTGTAAAATTCTGTGAATCAGTGTCAGTGAATCAGCTTGCTTAGTTCTCAGGTGTCTTGTTCCCATCTTCTCCCTTGCCAATCAACCATAATTAAATATGTAAATGCCAGTTCCCAGGATGTTATTGCTCTCAGAACTCTAGAAGAGAGTTATGTAGATGACTCTCCATAGGCCATGTCAATGAAGCAATAGTCGCAATTTGGCACTGAAAACAAGTCATCAACAGACACACTCCAAATAAGGTTTCTTGTTCTCCTGACTTAATTATAGCATTAAAATATTTTAAGAGATATTCAGCCAAATACAAAGCAAAGATTAACCCTTTAGCATCAGCTTTACTGCCAAGGATGTCTCTGGATTTCAATATATTTTAAAGATATTCTTTTTGGGTCGGAGGTGAAGTGGTAGGTAGTTTTCCAAGTCTATCAAGGAAGAAAAGTCAAAAATAATTGAGAATGACAGGAAAACTCTCATTTACTTGCCTTTCCAATGTTCCTTATTATAGTGAAAGCTCCAGGTTTTTGAGCTTCCTTCCTAGATCTTCAAAGTCAGTGATGTTACAGTAGCTTCTTTCCATTTCCATTTCCATTCCAGGCTCATTTGTACCCACCTGTTTTACTAATAATGGATACCTTTACTATTTTATTTATTAAATTTATGTATTGCCCATCTCACTATCAAGCCAGTTACATCATAAAAGCAAGTACACAAGTTTATAACATTAAATACTAAAATAAAGATTAAATGGGTTAAAAACCAAAATATAATGGGGTAGAAGTTGGATCTTTCTCCTAGTCCACTTATCACCTCCAGCATGGAAATTTGTAATTCTTACAGGTATGGCGCATGATTGATTCTCATTATTGGCTGATGACATACTCCATACTTCACTTTCCTGTCTCCTGTTCTGCAGTGACTTGTTTTCTTCCATAGGGTTATAAATTAGTTTTTTTTCTCCTGTTAGGCCTTGGAAATTCTAAAACTATACAATATTTTTATGTCTGTTGCTTCTGGTCTTCACTCTTGTTGGGCTTGCTCTCTCTTTTTTTTCTTCCGATGGAAAGCTACTTCCTATATCAGTTCCTGTTCTAGCATTTCCTTGATTCAATTAATCTTTATCCTGCATCCTCTTTTATTTTGGCAGCTGGAGAGAAAAGGGTGTACCTAGTGACTTCTGAATGAACAGCAAACTTTGCAATCCTTGTCAATAGTTTTGTGCTGTCCTGTCATCACACTGTGAAGTTTATGATTTGAAACATCACTGCTCCTGTAACAAAGAGCCCATGTTTTCCCCTTGTTCCTGATTGCATTGTGCTCTAAATTTCTGTGAAAGAGAAAGTATAAATCAATTGCTTTGCTTTTGCTTTTTGCTATTTCAAGGAACAAAGAATACAAGTGTGATCATTTGAAGTATAAGTATAGAAAAAGTTAGCTTTTAAATAAGCACAACTCATTTGTTTTAGTAAAAGCAGAGGGGGAAAAAAAATCTCAAAATCTCAACCGGTACAGACGTGAGCCAGTAAAAAGGCCATTAATGTGCTTTCCACTGAGAACCTGAAAGAAGCAGACTCATAGCTTTTTCAAGGGCCAACATGAAGGCAAGGGAGGAAACCAAAATTATATTTTCGAATTCTTCCTACTGCAGTTATAATTGGGCTCCCCAAGGTATCCCATTCTCTCAGAAATCACCACGACCATTTTATATCATCGGCAGTGGAGGCAAGTTCGTTTTGTTATAACGAAGACAGTTTTTTCAGAAGTGCCATTACGGGCCAGAAAGTCCTATATGGAGAATTTGCCTCCAAAAGAAACCTTTGCTGTCCTGGCAGTGACTACGTTAGGTGGCAAATTACTTCATTCCCAAGTCCTAATGATGCCTCCTAGAGTTCTTTACTAGCCTGCTTGGAAGTGGAGTTCACCAGATTGGCGCACTTAACTCCCCTCAGTAGAAGAGTAGAAGTTCTTGACTGTGAAGAGGCTGAAAACTAAGAACTGCCTGAGGCACAAAGTATTTGCCTCAGTGCCTGGCTATTGACAATACCTGACCTTGAGCAGAGAACTACAAAGTACCCAAAACCAAGGTGTTTTGACATTTCCATTCATAGACCTATTGTTGGTTTAATCAGGTTTTTTTTAAAAAGTCCATCTATCTGATAGAGGACTCTGGGTGGTGTACAAGTAAAAATAAAACATAAAAACCGTATTTACAATTTACAATTTAAAAAGGCCATGACAAGATAAAAATTAATATTTAAGTTAATTAAATGGTGGAGAAGAGGACTTTCAAGGCAGTAACCAGCCCTATGGCTACATGCTCTTCTGCAACTTCCAAGCAAGGCCATAGAACCACATTTTAACCAAGATAGTGGGGGGCCCTATCACCTCTAAGAAGAGAATATTCTACAGGGTTTGGACAATGGCAGAGAAGGCTCTCTTCCTGGATCCAGAATTCTTTAAGTGACATGGTCCACAATTGTGCTGTCCCACCAGCAGCCTGCAGAGCTGGCAGCAGAGTCGGACAGTGAGGAGGCTGGGGAGGAACATGGGCCA
>JANHZT010008269.1:286784-301784 GCA_032468215.1 Stegonotus admiraltiensis | reverse complement strand
AGCCATTCTATTTTCAATGTTCTGAATTACCTTTTTTTCCCTTCAAATCAAATCACTGCACACCCATAATTCACTCAGAAGCAAATTGGCAGCCACTGCAATCCTTTTAGCACAGGCAGAATGGGGATGCTGTGTTCTTCTAGAACTGTGCCTCTTAACCTCAGCCACTTTAAGATGCTGGCTGGGGAAATCTGGGAGTTGGGAGGCCACACATCTTAAAAGTGGTTGAGATTAAGAAACAGTTTCAGAGCAACCTCATTGCTGATGGTTGTGATTTCCAAATTAATTAATGTAATACTGGAACAGCTTTTTTTTTATAAACTAACCCTAGAAGCAGTGATGGGATTCAGCCAGTTCGCACCACTTTGGGAGAACCGGTTGTTAACTTTCTGAGCAGTTTGGTGAACTGCTTGTTAGAAGAAATCATTAGGACAGAGAACTGGTTGTTAAATTATTTGAATCGCACCACTGCCTAGAAGTCACAAGTGCAAAACTATAGTTTTAAGAACATTTTTTTCAAAAAAGAAATGCAATCACTGTGTCAACCACAGTGGACACAAAAATGGTTCCTGGTTAATATCTCAGTCAGAGATCTAAGAGAGAATCCTATTCAGAAGAACCTCCAAACTACACGCCTGTTCAGTTTGGGAAACTGTGGCCCCATTCACAACAGGGATAAGTTACACATATTTGGCATCTGCCCCTACACAACTAAAAAAAAAAGTTGCATTTAAACCATGTGCATTAGTATTTGTAAATTACATAAATTAGAGGTACTTCTGAAAGATGTGTAAAAAAAATGCATATCAAACATCTGCCCAAAAGTACTGCAGCACAAAACATGAAGATTTCTGGGATACATTTTTAAACTATTTGTCAGAACAAAATCAATGGACCAGAATAACATATGAGTATATACTGCCATAAAATGATGTGGCTGACACCGATCCTGATACCCTCAATTCTGTAAGAAAAAAAGACTACAGGATAAATAAAAAATAATGAGAACTTCTAAAAGCTTAGCTTTTCATTCATGAATAATCTCTGTTTCTCTTTTCTTATATTCCCAGAAGACAAAAATTGCTGTGAGAAAGAATGATCTATTCATAAATATAATCCAAGCCTTACAAATTGGACAAATTTATATTCCAAGCCAGGTAAGACTACAGTGCAGCGAGATTCCCCACCCATATTGATGCTTGCTGTCAAAAAAAATGAATCCCTCCTTCCCAAACTTCTCTGTTCTCCGTAATAGAAATGTCTCCCTCCTCCACTGTCAAACATCAGCGACACCCACCCACCCCCGCCTTTCTGGCACAAAACACTGTTTTTCAGTTCCATACGGCACTGTCCAAAAGGACAGAGAACTGTCACTGCGAATTTTCCCTTCCTAACTATAACAGAGCCCAAAGACACTACCATACAGACAGCTTCACATTTGAATAGCAATGTTCTATTTCTAAGCTTGCATGACTGAGCTTGGTGGGAGCAGCTGCAGGAAAAGAACCCTCTCATGAAATATCTGAAAATTAGTTTTTATCAAGAGCCAACAATTTATCAAAAAGCAAGGCACAAACAGTAAAAGCTGTCAGATGACAACTCCTTGGGATATATAATAGCGGCCTCTGTAGAACCATTCATTGTTGCCTACAGCTAAACTTCTTGGTATTGAGAGCATTTAATGACATCTGACTGTTTTGATTTATGTTGCCTGAAATCTGGAACAACCAGGGATTTCCCCTGATGCCAGTCAATGCTCCTTAAATCAGTAGTCAGAGGTCGGTGCAACACATCCATCATTATAAGCAACTATGGGAACAATTGCTTATTAATGGACAAGTTAGCATTTATTTCACCCAAAGGACATCCCTATTGAATGTAATACTCTGAGGTGTACAATATAGTTCTGTCTACCACAGGGGGAAAAGAAAATACTTGATGAACTAGACATAAAGACTGATATAGCCGCCATCAATATTTATCTGAGCAACTCCTGCATTTTAAAACACAAGGGCCGAGTTTAACATGGTGAGATTTTGAGGAGGCCTGAGGAGATAGAAGCAATGACACACAATGGATGGTCTGCATAATGCGCATAGGAAGGCCAAAACTGAAGGTGCAAATGAGGCAACAGGCCACACATCATCTAAAGAGTCACTTAGAGGGGAAGGGAGCTTTCTTCTCAGAGACTGCTCTCCTGAAAATTTGGTTTCCAGTACTAGTGGCTTTATCTTTTATAACAATATATAAGGATCACTGGTTCCTCACTGCTCTTAGCAATTTATTCCTCGCAGCTCAAACAGGCCAATCCTCTAAATGCTGTGGAAGTGGGCAAGCCTTCCCACAAGCTGTTTTAGGCTACAAGAAAAACAGTATATGTAATCCATAAGATGCTCACCAATGATCTCTGGAATCCTATAACGTTGACATTTTTATATCCATGACATTTTTATACTACTCTGAGAGTAGTATAAATAAGAGTCTTCCTCAATATTAATCCTACAACAAATATCTTCTGAATTAAGTTCATCTGAATCTTCAAAACGATAGAGTGAGATTTGCTGTAATCAAATTGGGTCTTAAACCTGGACTCCATAGTCTTAGTTTAATACCTCAATCACTACTTTACATTGGTCATCTCTGTTGTGAAGATTACAAAAACCAGAGTTTTTTACTACTTTTTAGTTTACTTTCTATCATAATATTCACTGTGAAGCACTAATAACACCTTTTACAATGTTTAGAGCTGTAAGGTAGAAAACTGCATTTGCAACGCCAGTAGGGATTTAAAGCAAGCTAAAGGGTTTTTTTTTAATAAGAACATACATCTAATAATGTCACAAAATTCCACCTGAGGTAAGCTATGCTGCAGAATTTCAAAAAAGTGAAAATAAAATTTGCCAAATAATTTTTGTGGGAAATTGGAGAAGGAAACCATCAGTTCATATCTAAATACTTTGGGATTCATAGTATCCTATACACACAGACACAGTCACTTCAGTATCTGCATCAATGGCATCCAATCTCCCATTATATTATAGTTCTGCTGCTGCATTGGCGTATCTCTTAAATCTTTTCTCAAATGTTTTTCAGAGGTGATGTAAAGACTGAGTCTGACAAAGCGATAGCCAATGATCCCTGGACTCCAGAGAGACATTACATAAATATAGATCAGCTGCCTCCCAAGAAATCAAGAGAACCATCCAGTATCCATTAAGTCAAAACGTATCTAAAACCCTGATTCTTTTACACTGTAGAAGTCAAATCCTTTGGTGTATACATGGTTTCATTCTTCTCTTCAATAAAGATTCTAATCTAGTTAAGTTGTGTCTAAGAGCCTTCTGACAAGTTAGACCAATTGCTGAATAAGAGGTTATGTACCTTGAGAGCTAAGATTTAGTGTTGTGTCCTGGTGTGAAGTCTGAGAGGCACAAAAAGTAACATCAAGAAGAAAAACACATGCAATAATCCTACATTCTGTCCAAGTCTATATATATACTTGGTTTATTAAGCAACATAACTTGTTTGCTATCAATTATAGTAATAAACAGTATGGAGAAGTAAAAGCAAACAACAACAACAAAAACTAGTATTTCATTGTTGGAGTAGTCCAGCTTAAAATGCCACCTAACTTATCCTAGGCGATCAATAAATTATGATGTAGAGCTATGCTGCTCTCATGCCCATCAAGGGGATTTCAGAGTGGTCTCCCCTGATTAATACAATTTCACAGTAAGTTGAAAATCAGCTCAATACTCCTTGCTCAGATAGTCTCCAAAAATTTGCACTGTTATTAGAAGAGGTAAGGAAAAATTCTTATTTACCAATGTCATTTTCCAGGCAATTGAGGAAAAAAATTAAAAGAATACACCTTTTGGAATTGGAGGATTCCAAATTGTCTAAAAGGTCTGTCAATTTTGGAGATACAAGAAAGATGGAGAGCCTTTCATGCTAGTTTAATAGAGGCTATATTAATCACTCATGCCACAGAGCATACAAAAATGGCAGAAAAATCCAATAGAAGCTGTCAGAATATCATGCTGGTTTTCATTAAATTTGTTGAAAGGGACTCAGCATGGAATTATTAAATGACTTTCAATGGCAAATGACTAAAATGCTTCATCTATTTATAGCGGTCATACTCAATCATTATGTTTTTCAAATAATGACATTAAGAGTCTTGTCAGCATTTCTAAGTGAGTCCCATTTTTAAGCTTTCTTTAATAGAAACCAAACAATATATAATTGAGATTAGTCAATGACAATACACAAAAACTATTAAGTGGTCACACTTTCCATGCCTAATTCTGGACATCATAGTTTATTGTACTCCAATGTGGGCACAAGATTCTGTCATTCATGCTGGGGTGAAAAGATGATGGCTGGAAGAAAAACTAACCAATAATCACCTTCCTTCCAGCAGGGCAGGACTTGCCTTAATTTTTATCATTTATTTGCCTTAATAATTGCTGTTTGGTGCATGTTTTTTCTCATAGGAATACAGATCTCCTGGGAGAGCAATTCACCTATAACAGTGATGGCTAACCTTTTTGCCATTGCATGCTAAAAGCGGGGAGAGCACAGGGGGGTCGTGTGTGCGCATGCCCACACCCATAATTCAATGCACCCTGCCCCCCTGCGCATGCGTGCTCCCCCCCCACTTTTGGCACGCGATGGGACAGTGGGCCTGGTAGGCCGGTTTTTTGCCCTCCCCAGGCTCGAGGCTTCCTTGGAGTCTGGGAAGTAAGAAAACGCCCTTCACAACCACCCCGGAGGACAGAAATGGCTCATTTGCCAACTTCCGGTGGGACCGGAAGGCCTGTTTTTCACTCTTCCCAGACTCCAGAGCCTTTCTAGGATCCTGGGGAGGGTGAAAATAGCATTTCCCCCCCTCCCGAGGCCCTCCGCAGGCTGGAAATGGCCCATTTGCCAATTTCCGGTGGGCCCAGAAGGCCTGAAAATCAGCTGGCAGAGCTGAGCTCACATGCCCACTGATATGGCTCTGCGTGCCACCTGTGGCACGCGTGCCATAGGTTCGCCATCACAGACCTATAAAAAAGAAAGATCACTTCTGAATTGCATTTATAAAAAAACACAAGATTGATAACCCTATATTAAATAACTCTCTGAAGCCCCCAAGGCAGGGGCGGGTTTCAAAACCCGTTGCTACTGGTTCACTCATACCAGTTCACTCCCATGGCCAGAAGCATCCGGGCGGGTGGGCAGAGCCTCCTGCCACCGCCACCAGTTTGCCCGATCCAGGGCAAACCGGTAGCAACCCACCACTGCCCCAGGGACAGCCCCATGAAGAATGAAGTGCAGTAATCTGTACATAAGATGAATAAGGTATGAGTGACTATGAACAACATCTAACAATCCAGGAACACATTAAACTGATGCACAAGATGGAGCTCTGAGCTATGGCTACCACCTGCTCTTATGGTAGGAGTTGCGAGTCAGATAACCCCCAAATTGCAATGCAACCCCTTGGTTGGAAAATCCCCAAACCTAGGGTCCCAAGGTCCACAACCACTAATTGAGTCTGAACCTGCTGTCCTTCATCTGGTCCTCTATCATCCAAACACTGAGAAAAAACCTTGACAACGTCATTTGGAAGGCCCATGTCTGAGATACACAGTTGAGTACTGTTAACATACTGATGATATCTAGCCTTTGCCTATGGATGATCTCACTAAAGGTAAAGGTAAAGGTAAAGGTTCCGCTCACACATATGTGCTAGTTGTTCCTGACTCTAGGGGGTGGTGCTCATCTCCATTCCAAAGCTGAAGAGCCAGTGCTGTTCAAAGACATGGTCATGTGACCAGCATGACTAAATGCGAAAGGCTCACAGAACACTGTTACCTTCCCACCAAAGATGGTCCCTATTTTTCTACTTGCATTTTTTACGTGCTTTCGAACTGCTAGGGTGGCAGAAGCTGGGACAAGTAACAGGAGCTCACCCTGTTACGTGGCACTAGGAATTCAAGCCGCTGAACTGCCAACCTTAGCCACTGAGTAGTCTCATATAGGTGTTACATAGGAGGGAGGAGAACCCCTTACATAGAGGTGCCCCCACAATGCAAGGACATAAAGGGAAAATCTCTCTCCCCCTCCATAAATATTGACAGGAACTAACCCTGGACAAAAGAGAACATCAATTCAGCACCATGCCATCTACTCCAAATCTCCAGGAACAGCCTAGATCCATGGCATCTAGGCTGCTGAGGGTTCATCAGGAAGCTGACGCAGAACAAAGAAATATGTCCCATCTCCCAGCAGGTGGAAGAAGTAGAGACACTTCCAAAACAATCAGCAAGTACACTGTTCACAACAAGCGATAAAGAGAAACTTATCTCAACTCCAAATTATATCACCACTACCACACAAGACAAAACTCCTCACTGTGTGTTGAACCTTCAATGATTTGGGAGAGGTCCATTATAGCAATGGTAGCCATGAACTCCCGAGCAACTCCACACAAAAAACCCAAGAACACTGGCCCAAGAAACTCCATCAGCAAACAACTGAACCAAGCCACTCAGGCAGGGATGCTGTTGCACAGCAAGGAAATTGGCATAGAAGAAGTAATTCCATTTGTTCACTGGACCCCAACCTTACAAATAAGATGTCACATTTGGGTATCTGCAGGGCAGCATCCCTGAAAGCCATATGAGTCTCATGGATAACACAATGCAAAGCAATTGCTATGGTACAGTTAAGATTTCAGTGGACAATATACTTGACTGCATATGAAAAACAATAGCCATTGCTCTTCTTGTTTATATATTTTCCTTCTAGCCTCTTCCTTACAAACATATTTAATTAAAATGAAGCAAAAGACAATATAAAAGTAAACATGGGCAACTAAATAAATGTCATTTTATATATAAAATCACCTTATTGGAGTGTCATAAAAATGTAATAGTAATTACAGTAAGTACAGTAGTATAATAGTAATAATAATAACAACAACAACAACATTTTATATTTATGAATTATGGGCTGAAGAGGGAAGAGTTGGATGACAAGCATGAAGAGGATTCAGATTTTTTGCCATCTCATTTAACTGTAATTGATATATGCAAAAATACTGATTGAGCTTTATTTATTTATTTTTATATATCCCACTTTTATTGTTTTTTATAAATAACTCAAGGCAACAAATATACCTAATACTCCTTACTTCTCTTATTTTTTCCACAACAACAACCCTGTAAGAAGGGTTGAACTAAGGGAGTGGCTGAGCCAAAGTCAATTAGATGGCTTTCATACCTAAAGTGGGACTAGAACTCCCAATCTCTTAATTTCTAGCCTGGTGCTTTAACTACTACACCAAACTGACACTCCTTTACATATACAAATCCACATTTAGTTCTGATAAACCATATACAAATTTCTAGGCTAATAATATATATTATGAATTTCACCCTCACAGAGACATTATCATGCGAATCATTATCGCTGCACTGCTATTGTCTTTTACACTCTTTTGTGCTAATAAAAACATTGTATTCTAGTATGTATTCTTTACTTAGATCATCCTTCATTTCCCCAACTTTTGGGCCAACAGTAAAGTAAGTAAGAAAGGTGCTATATTACTTAGTTCTCAGTGCAAATATATTAAGCAGCTACATGCTTTTTTAAAATGCCCTTCTAGAAAATAATCCATTAATATCTCATTAATAGAAGCTGTTTCAATAATCATCCCATTTCTGCAGTCAATAAATCCATTACAAATTACATACTACACAGCTACTATCTCATATTTATAAGCAGACCTGCTTGGTCTGCTGAATACTTCAGAAATTTGACTTCACATTTTTAAAAAGTAATGAACATCATTCATTAATTCCAAATGAATGCAGGATTTCTTTTCATATTAAAAAGCATCTTCAACATTTTATGAATCAAAGCAATCACAAGTCTTGCATTTAAATGTGTGTAAATGGCAATTAATAGCTGCCAACTGCTGAGTTTGAATTGATTAGTGTGTCTCATTTTGCCGCAGTCTCAAATTCGTTTATATAAGTGCATAAGTTTTACAAAAATAAATTGACTTTCTAAATAGCAAGATGCACAAAGCTTAAGCAGCTGGTTGCTAGAGGCACATGTCAATTCCTCAGTGTAAATGTTGCTGAATTTTTTTGCATAAAGATCAAAATTGATGATTCCTGTTTTCATATTGACATTTAGATCAAAAGTTGAAACATTCTTAAAGGGAACAACACATAAAACTGTTATACTTTCAGAAATAATTGAAAGTGAATGAAATTAAACTGAGTCGTAAAAAAAAAGTGAACTACCTTCATCCAATCATTGTCTGTTATAGAAGCCATAGGTGAGTATATGGGAACTTTCTGAATACTCTTTAGTGCTTTCTTTGATAGGCAAAAAAATATATCAATTCAAGGCAATACATACAAGATAGCTAATTGACTGAAAGAGCAAAAACTGACAGATTTCTAAGGTAAGAAGTGTATTCCAAGAATAATAGCTCCACGGGGCTTCACTTCATGCTTTAAAATAAAGTTGACAAAATAAGTAAATTTATATAATGTCTTTGAAATTTGAAAAATAACCAGAATTAGCATAGAGATAGAGACAGAAACATATATTTTCCTTCATTAGTACAGCAAATGAAGAAGTACATAGGCTCTTTTTTAGAACATCTATTACAATTAGAATTTTTCTAAATAATATAGTTAAATTAACATGTAGCTGATTAGCTGATCTTTCAGCTCCTTGGTGCTTTCTGAGCTTAATTCTTTGCTTGCAGATGTTTCATTATCCAGCTAGATAATATCATCAGTGCTAGTAAATGTGGGATTTACTCCTTGTTCATATACAGTAGCTTGCCCTGTTAGGGTTAATGGGACTGTGGTTTTCTCCTTCGTAGTTCCTTGATTAGGGTATTGTTTTTGGCTTGTTTGTCTGGTGTTAATCCTGTTTATCTGAGTGTTGGCTTATGGAGGGGATGCATTCTAATATTTTTGTTACTTTCTTAGCTTTTTGTTATCTTTTTTCAGTTATGTGAATTTCTATGTGTCTACTGATGGCTGATCTGTCTGAGTGCTAAACTTCCAGAATTTTGTAGGTTTTATAGATTTGGCTTGGTCTTAGGCACAGCTGTCAAACTCGGGGCATCATATTGCCATCATGTGACGTTTTGCAACATTTTTCCCTTTGCTGAGCTGGGGTAGGCGTGGCTTGCACGTGACGCATCCAGCCCCTGGGCTGCCAGTTTGACACCCCTGGTCTAAGGTGCTTTCCAGTTGAAACTGTGGTTGTATCTGTCCACGTGTTGTGAGAAGTTTTTATCTTCTGACTGCTAGTTGGTGCTGATGGATGAGGTCTGCTCGTTTCTGCTGACTGTCCTATCTTGGGTATATCAGTATGCTGTATGATCTGCTAGCTGATGGGATGAAGTCAACAGTATATTGGCTTTCAAGAGAATCTCTTCAATTAAAAATCCTAGTTTGCATAAAGATGGCCTTTGGTTATTCTTGTGACAGACAGAATAATGTGCCAGAACTGATCAGCACTGTCCTTAATAGTAAGAATGCTCTCTGTAACTTAGATGTGATTAAGGTTGGTAATGGAGTAATCACCTTTTCTATCTTCCTACAAGTGTCATGTAAAAGCCTTAATTGTCCAAAAATATGATAGCTGGTGGAAGTCAATATCTATGGGCCCACCTGGTAATGACAATAGCATTATTTTCTTGTTTTAAAATGTTTCAATCATTCTATAATTAAGAACTGTAAGAAGCCCAGAGTCAGTTGGTTGAGTTGGATGGCTATAGAAAATGTATGAATGAATGAATGAATGAATGAATGAATGAATGAATGAATGAGTAAGTAAGTAAAGTTTTAACTTTGACTGTCAGGTAAGTAAGTAGATCAGAACTTGAATGAATGAATTCGGGGAGGGAGAGAAAAGAGATACATTGTGTGATTGTGAAACTAAGGGACAGAGGAAAGTGTAAGAAATCTAAATGAAGATAATTTATTCTTCTTAGTTGATATCAATGAATATCTATTGTACGCATGTATATAAATTGAATTATGAATGAAAAGAATACAATATATTTATTATTATTGTTATTATTAAATTTATTTGCCACCTATCTCACCATTGGGCTATGCATTTAAAAGTACATATCATACTATCTATGTTGTTCTGGATGTATATGAAACAAGGAATCCATTGCTTGGTTAAAGTTGTATGTTATACTCCAGGGAATAAAGAAAAAATGGTAGAATGAAGACAGTTTGGCGGCATTCTAACTTTATGTGATCCAGAAGAGAAATGTATTGTGCTAGTCAACATGAGTGGATGAGAATGAGATGGGACAGAAACAGGTATCAGAAAATGTGAAACTGAATCAATGTTATGATTCTTTGTTGAGTGTCTGTTTGGGAGGGGGGGAGTCAGTTTCAAATATATAATTGAACCATAGTCTTTCCAGGCATGCACATGGAAAAGGAATGAATTGAACAGCATGAAGATTTTTTTTTTTAATGATGAAAGGCTGAGAGGATTAGTGAAGGATTCATGAGCAATGACAAATTCTGAACATAGGACAGACCATTATTTGGTAGTTCCAAACATGGATATTGGGGAAAAAATTGATGTGGAAGAAAAACAAATAAGTGAATTACAGCAAAATAGAATGGTTAGAAGAAGAAGAATATGAGTCCTGTCTAAAAAGGCAATAAAAGACCATAATGTTTTCTAATTGCAACCAATAGTATAAGGCAAAAAGAATAAATGAGGGTATGGAAGAAGTGGCTTGAAACAGTAGCAAAGTATTTCTAATTAGAAAATTAATATATTGAAGACCTACAGTAGGTAGTTGTGTTTAAAATAGGGAGGTATAGGAGTATGCTTCCACCTGCTGTTATGTAAAAGTTGGGCATGTCAAAATAAGTTACATGAAGCAGAAAAGATAACTTAAGAAGTAGGTGTGGTAAAATGGAAGAATTGGGATTAAAAGTAAATGGTTTTTAAATGGATGTGATTGGAATACAAAAATGGGTGGGAAAATATACGATGAGTGGTTTGCTGAAACAGAAAGTATGGATAATTAATATGGTTGCAGATAAATCCCAAGCTGCTTAAATGTGACAATTAAAAGTCAGCCCAAAATTAATTAGCTCATTATAATATAAAAATAGTATGTATTCGTTCATTTTTTTTATAAAACTTCCAAAGACGTCCAAGCCTAGATTTGAAGAAGGAAGAGATACAGTTATGAGAGAGATTAGTATTACTGAACAGTTCACATCTATCAATAAATGTACTTATAACAACTACTTCACTGATATTCATATGTATATTTGCCTTTAGGAAAAGACGTTTTCTTAATGTACTGAGATTCAAAATCTTCAGAGGAAATTTGCAACTTATTATGTTTTGTTTGATATAAATAAATCTTACTTCTATTAATTTACAGTAAAATATATATTATGAAAGGATTACAAACCAATATGTGAGTGATAAATGTTAGGTTGTTTTCATACACAACATCCAATTTTACAAACATTGTTTTGTTAAATACCACTAGTTAAATCCACAATTGGATTTACAATCATGTTGCATTATTTGAGCAGTTAACATCGTAAGCTATTGTGAAAGACCAAACGCCCAGATTTTTGATCATCTAGTCATGATTATATCTTAAATAAATAATAATAAGATATTCAATTAAGGATATCATTTGCAAAAATACTCATTTTAGCATGTTTGGTCTTGGACCATAAATACATTTTGATTGATAAAAATGTTCTTGATCAGATTCAACAAATCTGTAAACCACATTCTATAGATTAGCAAAACTTTGGTTTTCATGAAAATTATCTAGAAACATTTTATCAATAATTCTAGCTATCTAGACTAACTACTCGAACCTACAACAAACTTTTTCATACAATCCCCACATTCACCAAAGGTGTGCAGAGATAACATTACTCTCATTAAAGTGAGTCTAAATGTTGTTCAAATAACTTATTATCACATCATCATGCTATTGTGCTTATTAAGAAATGGTGAAACCTGTTTGGGGGAAAATGTTGTGCAGTGGAGTGTATTTAGTTAATGTGGAAGCTTCCTATATTGTACAAGATTTAAAAATATGCATATAGATACTGTTCCATGTTCTCAGTATAAATTATTTCCACATTTCCAATTGTGTTAATAGATGCTCAATCCATGACAATTGTGAATGGACATGAATGGTAGATCATTCAGCAAGCTGCATATAATCTTTTATTCAGGGAACAAAAGGGAGAAAACATTGCAGGTAAAACAATAATCCCTGAGATATACGTAACTTCAAGTTTGCTCTTGAATCCAAATATCATACCAATCTTCAACCATCCTGCTCTACTATTTTGATTTATTATAGAAATACCTTAGAAATATTGAGAACAACCAATTCAGATAAATATGCAAGACACACAATCCTGGGGAAGGAACAGAATTCCATTACGTTACCCACTAAAAGTAATAATCATAGTTTTGTTTGCATTGGCAGAACTGATAAAACAGATAAAGCATATTAAAAGTACCCTCATGGACCATAAGGTTATTGTTGACTCATCAAAAATAGGTACATATAAATAATCGATAAAGTACACAATTCCAATTAGGACATGGACCTAAGGTAATTGTAAAATTAAAGAAATTGACGACAACAGTGGTTTTCAACCTGTGGTCTGTGGAAACCTGGGGGGACTAAAATGTCATCACAAGGGATCTGTGAAGGCTTGAAGAAATGTTATTAATTAAATCTTGAGTTAAGTCTTGGGGGACCAGGGCTAAGGTCCATGGCCACAATCAGTATTTAAAGGGGGTCCATTTGGTGAAGAAAAGGTTGAGAACCACTGGGCTACAACAGTCCTGTTCCTCACCTTGCCTTTATTAATAAGGTATTCTTGTACGGACTGAGGAATCCTAGGATCTTTTTGCTATTAACAGCAATAATAAAGTTCTATTCTTTAGAGGATCACAGGAAAAAAGGCTATCCCTCCTCAAGTCATTTGCAAGAACATAGCTTCCCTAATTCAAATAGGGTGCTTAAACACTGTACTATGAATATTAATAATGTAAATATACATCAAAATTATAGATAAATAAATTTCCTGCCCTTATAATTATTCCTGGACTTGCACTCTATTCTGCCATCTTAATAATTTTATATAGCAATTTTCTCTAATTAATTTTGGGACAGCACATACAGTTTGCTTCTATTTCCATTGTATTCAGGGTTTTTAATGGTTTTTGTGCATTAGTTTTTTTTAAAAAAAACTTTAAATTATATTTTTAATTAAACAACTATAGGAGGTCAGGTGCAACATATTACTTTTTTGGCATGTTATTATATGCACCATCACATCAATGTTCATTATAGTCAATTAAAACATCATAAGTTATAACTTATCGCATGAGGCCAGATACGAATATATATTGTTAATGAATGTAAATGCAATGATATTATTTTTCAACAATATGACCTGAGCACACGGAAATGGGATTTAAGTTTATATGTCCTTTCTTCAAAAAGAAATATTGGCTTTACTGATTTTCAGTATTCTGATATACTTTAGTCTTTAATTTTTAATCAAGTACCTGAAAACCATGTCCAGAACTGTCTGTGAAAATACTGTTAAGATTACAACATACATGTTATATTGTTTTAGTGCACACTACAGTATATTATGGTACCTAGTATATATTGTTTTAACATATAAACTACTTACACAGCTTTAAATAATGAAAAAAATGAAAGAATAGGAAATGGGGAAAAACGAAAACTAGTACTTAGTTTTCATTATAAATCTCCTTCTTATTTATTTGTATCTTATTTTTACTTTTAGTGCATTACCTGAAAAAATTCTAGAAAAATAAAATATAAGATTTGTTCATTAGATACAAAGTTCTAGTAGCAGGCAATCATTCGTAATATAATTTTAAAACAATCCTGAGTTTTTTAAGTTATAGAGATATAGATGATATAGATATAAATAGAGATAGAGATGTAAATATAGATAGATATGGATATAGAGATATAGGTATATATCTTAAGAATTTATTTTTCCATGTGCTTCAAAAAAACAAAGCATAATATTTGAAGAATATCTTGAAAATCCATACATAGATTAAATCATATTTAATTTTGTGATTAATGTGAATCAGATACTAAGAACTGAAAGGAAAAGAATTTTTAATCTGTGCTTTGTAAGTAAAGAGACTGGGTTGTGTCCCATGATAACGAAATGAAGGGTTAGGGTCTACAACACTATTATTTGTCTACAAGTTTTTTAGACAATGCAATCTGATAGCAGGATGCGAAAGCCAGGGGAAGGTCGGAAATTCTGCACTCCAGAAGAAACTATATGGAATGGTGGACTACCTGTTATAAAAAGTAGCCTGACTTTAGCGAAACCCCTTACGGTTATAAAAAAAAACCCCAACATTATTATTCTTGTTGAATTAGCAGATTTGTCAAAAGATTCTGTAATGGAATGTAGTGAGGAAGTGAATCCCCAGGAAGAAGGGGGTGCATTCCAGAGAAGAGGCAACTCAGCCCAGAAATTATGTGTGAGAGAAAGAGGGTGAAGACAGCCCCTCCCTAATAGTTTACACTGTATATTGTAGATGCAGATAATGGAGTTTTAAGTCTTGCAATATTTTATCTATAGGTATGAAACAATAAAAAAAATTAGCACTGAAGAATGGCCATGTATCATTCTTGGCTTGGGGCCTCACAGATTCATGTTTTATGGCTGACTTTCCAAATACACATCCTTAAGACAGCAAAAAAAAATAATAATATTTGAACAGCTGACAAATTTATCAGTACAGGAATTATCAAGTTTTGATGTGCTACCTCAGTGGTAGGCAAACTTGGCTCTTTCACACCCTGTGGACTTCAACTCCCAGAATTCCTAAGACAGCTTGGCTAAGACAGCTTGGCTGTCTCAGGAATTCTGGGAGTTG
>JANHZT010008269.1:254982-269125 GCA_032468215.1 Stegonotus admiraltiensis | reverse complement strand
ATTAAAATTTGCCTGCCTGCCTGCCTATCTATCATCTACCATCTACCATCTACCAACCTACCTACCTACCTATCTAATTTATCAAGTTTCTATACCACCCATCTCATCTGCATGACTCTGATTATATTAAAACAGGCATGAGCAATGATTCTGCAAAATTAAGGCAATTTTAAAATGGCAAGATGTTTGGTGACTTCAGATGGCTTCATGCTCAAGTTCTGGGGCCTAACACTGCTAAGAACTATATTCGTCTCATCATGATATTTCATATCCAGAGTTCACTGACTGTTTATCCTAGCTTAATTATAAACCACATAAACCAAAATGGTATCAAACCAATATATTTTATCACCTGCTCCGTTCAATGCATAAGCCAAATTTGGAAATAATTTACTTCCCAAGAATAAGCAACAAAATGTTCTTCTTTCAAATTCTTTTGTACCTGAATCCATGAGAACACAACACCCTAAAGAAGAATCCATATAATTAGACTGAGTAATGCTTGAGAGCCTTACACTGCTATTCCAGAATTGGGGGGTGGGGGGTTGTTTTTGAATATGTAATGAAATAAGCTGTTTGTGTTCTTGTTCCTCTGTTATCTGCTCATTATTTATATATAATTCTCAATCTTTTGACATTTTGAATTGACATTTCCATTCTCTGCGTAGTGTCATGCATGCAGAAACTGTTAAAAATTCTGGCGAGCACACTACTTTTTTGTGTAACATTACCATAAGAGCAGTTAGAACCATTAACAGATTGATGAGCCTCAATGCCTAGGAACTTTTCCTAGCTTTTGAAAGGACACAAGAGATAGAGAGATAAGATGATAGAGATAGAGACAGAGACAGAGACAGAGACAGAGACAGAGACAGAGACAGAGACAGATAGAGGGGGGATGGATAATTATGGAGATGGATGGATAATTATGGGTCTGATAAATAATCTAGTGAATAATTAGAATCTTTAAGAACTTCTGTGCAAATAGTCTGTCTGCCGGCATTGTGTTCTATTTAATGTATTTTTAAGTATCACAAGCAGGGACACAGTGGCTCAGTGGCTAAGACGCTGAGTTTATCGATCAAAAGGTTGGCAGTTCAGCGGTTCGAATCCCTAGTGTTGTGTAACGGGGTGAGCTCCTGTTACTTGTCACAGCTTCTGCCAACCTAGCAGTTCAAAAGCACGTAAAAAATGCAAGTAGAAAAATAGGGACCACCTTTGGTGGGAAGGTAACAGCATTCCATGTGCCTTTGGCGTTTAGTCATGCCGGCCACATGACCACTGAGACATCTTTGAACAGCGTTGGCTCTTTGGCTGTGAAACGGAGATGAGCACCGCCCCCTAGACTAGCACATGTGCAAGGGGAACCTTTACCTTTACCCAAGTATCACAAATAAACCACTGCAGGCACTCCTCTACAAACAAAATCCCATAAAACTGTTCTTCAAATTTCCCAAACAGGCTAACAATGATATTTAAAAAGCAGCAAATGAGAAAAAACTATAATATGTTTTACCTCAGAAAGAGAAAGAAAAGGAACATGCTGAGCTTCATTTTTCGTAATGCTACCTGCCTTCCCAAACTGACTTTTTATATTATATTGGCCAGGACCTGGAACACCCTGAAAAACAGAAAAAATAAATAAATAGATGAAACATTCAAATGTATGACAGTTTCAGGGAGACCTAATTCTGAAGGATTACTCATTCCATTGTGAAGTTTTTAACATAATTGTTAATGTTTATGAAGTAAAAATTTACAGTTATTATTATTTGTGTCACTTGTAATACAACTTAATCAGCAAATGTCAAGTCAAAAATAAGTTACCAAATCAGCTTCACTCAATCATATGCTATAGTTCTTCTGCATTTGCTGGATGCCAAAAAAAAAAAAAGCTCTTCATTGTGGAGTATAGAAGGCTTGCTATAAAAGCTCTCATCAGATTAATGCATCATGCACGTATGGAACAGAAAGAGACAGGTGGACAAACTCTCAAAATGTTGAGAAGAAAACATTAGGCAATTCCAGCCCAGACATCTAATGGACCTAGAGAACTTCTAGAGTGCATTGGGGTTGATGCTCAGCAATATGATAGGTAGTTTCTGGAAACTGACGGTAACCGGATTCTCAACAAGTTTCCACCTAAACAATCTCTGTGTACAAATTATTGGTTTATTAAAATGCACACACTGAGTTTATCAAAAAGTTCCAGGTGATGAAATACCAGAAATTACACTTGGAAGTGGCAAAAGGCCAATAATGAACTTAACAGTATAAATACAAGCTCAAATTGGAGTCTACACTATAACAATAATGGAGATGAAATGCCTATGCTTCTCCTTCCTAGTATCACATTGTGTCAGCAGGCTGTCAGCTAGCTGCATTGTTCAGTGTAGTAAATTCCTTCTTGAAGGGATGTTTAGGAGTTGCTCCTGCTTTGTAACTATGCCCATTTCAACTAGCATTCTGCCAAGAAAAATATTCTGCCAAGAAAAATATTCATATTCTCCAAGATCTTGACTCATCTTGACTGACTGGCAAATTTTCTAGCTGGGTTAATGAGCAGCCTTGTGATACCCCACAAGAGAAAGGCCATTAGATTGACATCTTCCTTCATTGCCACATCTAAGAGGATTGGGAATTGGAAGCAAAAGAGTTCCATTCCTACCCTAGAAGTCAATTCTGGTGCCAGTGAAGGATGATGTCACTCTAATGACCTCGCTCTTACGAGGTATCACAATGTTTCCCCCCTCTCATCATTACTGCTTAACATTTATATGAAGCCACTGAGAGGTAACAATTGCCAATTTATGACATGCTGCCATAGAGCCGTGGTGGTGCAGTGGTTAGAATGCAGTACTACAAGATAATTCTCCTGACTGCCAGTTCAATTTTCACAGGCTCTGGGAGATTAGGTTGTATTAAGTTAATGAGAGAGTTTTGGATGTAAAAAGAATTTTAGTGGACAGTTTCCAATGCTTAGTTGGTTATTGTTTAAAACATGCCTTCTACCTCACAACATAACAAAGTTTTCAACTGACAGTATTCATTTATATAATCGCCACATAAATTTTACTTAACTCAAGACTGAAATGTATCCTGTGTTTCAATAAAAGAGGTAAACCTATGCTATATGGACAAAACTAAGGTAATTGAATTCTAAAGGACTGAAATCAGCTAAATATGGTAAAATGTATGCTATGCAGCTATGAGACTGAAGCATATTGTGGCAATCAATCAAATTATATAAGGGAAGATGTGTTCAGATTTAGGTTATGAATGATTCATAGTACAAAATATTGCCTTTAGAATTGCCCAACCTGAGAGGAACCCCCCAAATAGATTAATATATCAGGATGGCACTCAGATTACTGTGCTAAACACTTGTATAATAATAGCATGTTTCTAAACTACCTGGAGAATTCACACAAACACATATATTTCTTGTATTGAGAGCTTGTTAGCATTGCTTGATATATATCTTTATTTTAGACAGAATGGTTGATAAACTCATTGGATGGGGAATTTTTGACAAAAAGAAAAGAACTACCAATACAAGTATACTGCTAAAGGGATTGAATGTCGTACTTAAGAAGTTATAAATATTAATAAGAAAATTAGCATCAAAATAAAATTAATCTTGGGACTTTACCTACTGAAAATTCCACCAGGAGATAAATATTTTATCCTTTTTAAGAAGTCTTTCTCAGTAATCACTAATGAACCATGATTATTATTTACCTTTCACAGTAGTTCTATCATTTCCCCCCATTTAAACCTCTCTCAGAACTGTTGCAGTACCACTGCTTTTTTCTCATCTTCTGAAAGCCATTAATGGAACCAAAACACTATCCAATTCAAGGTCATCTGAATTAAAAAGAGAACTCATTAACTTATTTTTCTTTTAAAAAAGAAAAACGTGAAAGAGGCCTTGTTCACTGAAAGTATTTCCCTTCTAAGAAATAATCTGTTAGAAAGTTGGAAACTCTGGATTGAAAAACAATCTCATCCTTGTTGCTCCAATTTATTGGGAATTCGTCTTGTGTCATACAAAACTCAGTAGAAGCCATTGAGAACCCATCCTGTTTGGTTAGTGATGTACTTGTGTGATAAAACAGACTGTATCTATTAATCTGCTGAATAAAACCAGTTGAAACCTAAAATTGAAGGAGAACTTGGAGTATTGACTGTGAATGTATCCCTGACTTGTCAGAGGACACTGCCAAAATAGCTTTTTCAATCCTTTCTTCAAAGCAATCTTCCCATAAATTAATTTACTGACTAGGACTCTAACGATTCAGTTTCTTTATGACCCACACAATAATATAAAATGATGTCTTAGAAAGTTTGGGATGTCAAAATACTATGGTGTACATATACTTGCTGATAAACTGGGAATTTTAGATGCCAAAATACATCCAAAAAATTAATTCATCTTATCAAATGGGTTTATCCATGAGTGTTTACAGTAATGCTTTTTTTTGTAAAGTACACATATAAGCCCAAATACCATTTAAAAATGTGCCACCCAGAGGTAAGCCAGTTGTAAAAGTTAAAACATACAAAAATTTTGAGGTTGGCTTATTTATAGGTAGGTCATTTTTCATGTGGTTTGGTTAAAAATTCAATGGACATATTATCTATTGATGAACTTATACCCAAGTATATACAGTAAACCAACCCCCATGCCATGGCCCACTACCAGGCCTTGAGCCCTTCAAACTGGGCCACGGAAGTGGAACCATCCAAATGGAGCTGTGTGCACACACGTGTGCTTGCCTGCCTCTCGCATGGAACCATCCCCTCTATCTCCCCCCCGCCAGACAGCCCACAAAGCCGGAAAGGTTGGGGAACTCTGCAGTAAAGTATATTTTGTCAAGATGAACTTGAATTTTATCTTGACAAAATAATAACCATTAAGATAACAGGTAACAATTGATATTTGGTTAGGTATTTGATAAGGTGGAAAGGAAAACGAAATTTTGAAAATACTTTTAGGGAATATAAATAAGTCCCAAATGAAGTGGCTTTTAGAATCAAAAGCATAAGTCACATAACAAGTTTCTTATGTAACTCTACATGTAAAGGGGTGGGGGGGAGAGGGAGAGAGCCAATTATGAAAGAACAAAAGGCAAGACTTTGAGACAGAATAGCGTGTTTGCATGTAAAATTTTCTGTAATTTGGAAAAAAATTGTCATGCAGCAATGCTGAGGAGCCTTTGGGAACACCTTCCATTGCTCCAGAAGGAGATCACTTTAATTAGGTTAAAAATTGAAGCATTCACCCGGGCCATTGCCTCAATTTCTTTTTCTAAAAAAAAAAAAGCACTGCTTTACATTCTCAGTACAGTTGATGACTATGCTCTTGATATACTTTTATCTCCATGATTTTAAAATAATGCAAATATGACTATTTGTGGAAAAACATCTTGTACTGTAGCAGCCAATTACTTTAATATAAAGAAAAATTCTATGGCTCGTCAATATGTTTGTATTATTTCCTGTATCTCAAGTTCATTGATAACAGACCAATTAGGGTACTGGCATGTCAGGCTTACTTGTATTAACAGCCAACATTTAATGTTAACGTAAACTAAGATATTACTATTGAACATTCAAAAGCAGAATGTAAAAAGCACCAGAAAATGCTCCTTGTCTGGATCATTAAGCCAAGGGACACAGCATTGTTACGGGTCATTCCCAAAAGATACAGTCAAAAATAATATAATCAGATATACTTTACTATGCATAGAGAATTCATAGAAGACAAAAAAAGAGTGAGAGAAAGGAATGGTCTGTTATCAGTCTGCACTTTTCATCTGTTCATCAAAAAAGAGAAGCGTATATTTGAAGAGGTGAATTCATTTAGATGGTATTTCTATTAATTGGCATAAGTGAATTAAAATTGTCTACCCATATTACTGCTAAATAGTTCAGGTCAGAAGCAAATTCATAGGATATCTTCCAGTAATTCAGTTGCAGAGTAGCTGACAGCAAAGGTTGGATTCATCCAGTTTGCACTGGTTCAGGCAAACCGGTTAACTTTTTGGCCAGTTCGGAGAACCAGCTAATCCCCTCTGGCTGGCCCCGCCCACCCCACCACTCCCAGGAGCTCCCCCTCCGGTGCATCCCGTTATGGCTTCCAGAGTGGTGCAGGCGGCCTTCCAGGCTCAAAACCCCTACTCTAAGGTGAGCTGGGAATGGAGATTTTGCATGATAATTACTGTGGGGTGAATTGGGAATGGGGATTTTGCATGATCATTACTATGGGGTGAGTTGAGAATGGGGATTTTGTGTTATGATTGCTCATAAGTAGGAACCAGTAAAAGAAGAATGGAAAAATCCCTATCTGTAGATCAGCGTTTTTCAGTCTTGGCAAATTTAAGATGGGCAAACTTCATGATGCCTGGGGAATTCTGGGAATTGAAGACCATGCACCTTAAAGTTGCCAAACTTGAGAAGAATGGGTCTACACTAGAGTTTAGGATTTTCCATTCCTGTTTTATTTAGAGTTTGGGGCAATTAAATAAGTCAGTTGTGGTTTCGTTAACAAATACTGATTAAAGCGATAAGAACCATTACTGGACTTTTTGTAAGAAACTGAAATTAAAAGTTGATCCGGGCTTTGATGATTAAATAAGGGATTATGGAAATAATGTAGACAAATGTTAATCTTAGAGTAAGAGTTTGATATATTTTTTACTTATATCTGTACCAAAGAAAGTTGGAAGTCATTCTTTTTCAGTTTTCCTTCTTTTCCTCTTTCTTATGCTTTCACTCTTTTTCTTTCCTGAGCCCTTTCTTTTTTCAAATCTGTTTTTTGTTTATCCCTTAGCTTTATTTTATTTTTATTTTTTTTTGGATGTATGAAGGATCAAATACTCAACCATTATAATTCTACATTCCTTATTTACAGAAATTGTATCAAAATTTAGAATGAAATCCACTGAGATCCATCTCATATAATACAGGCTCCCAGTCCCTCTAACCAAAAAGTGTTTATCAATAGAATATTTGTAGCTCAGGGTTGAACTGTGGGTTCCTTGGTGCTCTCTGAGCGTAATGGTTTTCTTGCAGATGTTTCTTTACCAATCTAGGTAACACCATCAGTACTAAAAGGGAGTGGAGTTTGCTCTTATTTTCATATACTAGTGGCTTCCCCCTATCAGTGTTGATCAGTTGCTTCACAAAAAGTGTTTTGATTGGTGCTGGGTCTCTACAGCTTCAGGCAGAGAAGAGCTATTCTGCACCGCTCCCTCAAATGTTCTTTAAAATACAGTGTTTCCCAGCATTCCTTTAGGAACCTTCAACATGCAAACTGTGGTTACTCATTTCTTCATAACCAAACAAATTGGTGCAATTCTGTGCAATTCACACCCCTTGCTCGCCGGATCTGGATGTCACAAAGCAAAGCCCACATTTTGTAATTAACCCCCGCGCCCCGTTTTGACTGGCAGAGTGCTGCAGGAGGCTGAGTGCTGTCATGCCCCAGCCACACCCACCCAGCCATGCCCACCCAGCAATTTTCCCTCTTTTTTTCTTCCCCCTGCCCCCTGCAATACTACTGCAATACTACTGCTCGATGGCAAACCCCAAATTTGAGATGATAAAGGTCACAAATTCAATGTCTAGTATCTCCAGTTGAAATAATTTTAAGCAGCAAGCCTCAGGAGGGCCACTGCTCATGTTTCGAAGGGTTTCTGAATAGACAGAATGGGGTTAAACAACCTAGGATCTGACTCATATATGAACATATACAGTTAAGCTTTGATATTTAACACAGTTCAGTACTGTCTGATTCTAATACAGTGGCAACTTCTATTTTATTTTATTTGTAAAGTGAACGAAAAATACATTTTATATCATTTATAAGTGGAATATATTTAATCAACTGAAATAACACTGTAAGACATAATAAATTTCAGCACCACACCTTACCCAAGTTAAACAATTAATGCTACTTTTTATGTGCCAAGTCCTAGTGACTGTTAAATAAATCACTTCTATCATGAAATATTAAACGTGTACCTTTATTATCCTATTAATTTGCTGCATTTGTAACTTTATTCATTCTGAGGTATATTATTTCTGACAATCAGGGTAACTGTATTCTTTATTAAGTGGACTAAATCTATTCAAAGAGTATATACCTTCTTCTCTGACATTCAGAATGTAGTCATCTATTTTTAAAAAATGGAAAACAATAACTAATCTTTATACCTTGCATTTATGTTTAAATATGTGTATGTGTTCTAATAGTTCCTGTAAATATGCCTTTGTTTATGCTATAATTTAGGCAGAAGAGATCCTGGGCACTTATATACAGTAAACGGTTTATAAAATATTCTGCATCTACAAGATGAGCAGAATTATTCTGAGAATAAGAAAACAGTAACAATGACAGTGTGATGAATTCTTCATTTGGGTAGAGAACAGCCATCAGTTTTCCTAGCCTAATTTAATGTTTCTTCCAGAAATGCAGGATTTCAATTCCTATACTTTTCAGCCATTATGATTAAACAAGTTAAATTCTAACACCTCTTGAGGGCATCGGGGGGGGGGGGAATAAAAAGTTTACTAAACTGGCAATCAATTATTTATTCCAAGCGTCTTCACATTGAACCTTTTTAAATAAATGCATTTGATATACATACCACACCCATACAAGTGCAGTGCTAGGACCAGGTAAGATATTATTCAAAACCCTCAAACTTCCAGGCTTTTGGTAAAGGGCCAAGATTGAGGAAGTCATACATCACATGATAAACACATTAACATATGTTTATTGGGTTTAAGATATATATAGCACTGCATTATATATCTATACCTATCTGTCTCTATCTGTCCTTCTCTGTCTGTCTGTCTGTCTGTCTGTCTGTCTCTCTCTCTCTCTCTTCTTCTATCCCAATAAACAAATGTTAATCACCAAAGCCTTTCCAAACAGCTGTTTTCACAGCTTTCCTAAAGGTCAGGAGTAAAGATACTATTCAGATCTCTGGTAAAAGGTTATTCCAGAGCATAGATTCCATGAGTGGCTTTTTGTTTTCCCTGGATCATCCACAAGGAAGAACCCCCAAAATTTCAAGGCTAATTGGGCAGACTTGCAGGTAGAATTAAGAACAGTCATGTGATTATATGATGCCTAAATTTTGCCCCTCACAGCTTTGTTTAAATAAAAAAAAATCAGTTACATGTAATATTAAGAAAGCATATAATTAGGTAAGACCAGATAGGGGAGGTCTAGCCCAATGCCTACAGACACAACCATGCATATCCAATTCTTATCCAGCTGTGCAGGAATACTGCATAAAAGAAAAATCAGAACCCTGGAATTTTTAACAATCAAAATTAAAGACCTGAAAGGTAGCATCACATCTGAAAAACCAATAAGGCATACTTAGAAATCAACAAGACATACGTAGTCATAAACAAGAGACAGATTATAGCATTTTTTAAAAAAATTTATGTATCATGAAAATATATAATATATATTTATAAACAAAAAATAAAAACTTGGTAAAGTTTAGCCACTGGTTATATTTTATAGTTACCCAGTATGATGTTCATGTGGATGTGAAATATTAAGATTCTTAAGAAAAATCATAAAGGAAGCTTCTTTGCTATCCAACTTCTAAGGAAAGACAAGAAGTATTGACTTAGATAAATGCAGATTGTTCATGTGTGACTTTGACATTATAACTAGTTTTTATGGTTTCTTGTATATTGCTGCTTCGAATTACTCAAATCTCACTTTCACAGCTGACAATATAACACAAGATGGTACTAGATATAAAAGTTGAAAATGCCAGCAACAGCTGTAAATGTCACCCTACCTTAACAGGTATATTCAAAAAAATCCAGGCTTTATACTCAATTTTACAACTTCATTAGATGATGAAGTAAGGTTTCTTTAAAATATTTTTCTCTTTTGAAATTTTTTTTAAAAAGCAATTCGTATTATGTTGCCATTTGATAAGTAGGTTGCATTATGCTGATTCGTATGAACAAGAGGACACAAATGCCACCCAAACTCACAATGATTAGTTAATTAGATTTTTCCACAAATTATTTAGGTGGAAATTTGATCACTCAATTTTGTTATGTCTGTAACTGCATCAACACATTTCCCTGATCAAACCTGAGATTCTGTAGCTTCTGCACGCGCGATCCTGCTGCCAACAGGAAGTAAAGGTAAGTGGAACCCACCCCGGTTAAGATTGCATCCCACAGTCACATGGCTGCTATATGCAACATCTTTTGCCTATTTCCATGCATTTTGCTTCCATGCTGTACATTTGGTTCTTTAAAGTTCTTACCTTCTTCTTTCTAAAAAAGTCATCAGCTCCCTCCAGCTACATATTCCTTGGTTTTCCTCCTCCTTTTCTATTGATCACTAATCCTTCATATTATTTCTTTTGCAATTCATTTCTTATTCATTCTCTCTATATCACCTGAGGATAACTCACTCTGTTTTCAGTCTACGTGCACTGATCATCCATAATTCTGGACCACAAGTCTTCTTTTAATGATCAGACATACTTCTCAGGTTCTTCCCATTCAATTTACCCGAATGTTTCTCCTAACATGTCCAACATTCACTTCCTCATAAGAAAATGGGCAGAACCATTCCATTTTTATTTCTTTTGACAAATCTCTTCTTCTTCTTGTGCCAAATCTGTCATCGGACATTGGCAATCATGTTGGCGGTCTTATTTTTATCAACAGCCACACACAAAAATGAGTAGTATTTGACAAATACTATTCATTTTTTAGCACAGGCCTTATATTACCCACTACCTTTCACCAGCATCTGCAGTTTCCATCTAAAACTTTCTCCTTCCATTGTCCCATCTTTAGTAAATGTAAATGTAGAAAAAACAACTGTTGGGTTAAGAAAAAAGCTTATCATGCAAAACAAGCAACATCTCACCACTAGATGTTGTTGTTAGTTGTGAAGTCGTGTCTGACCTATGGACAAGCTTCCTCCAGGCCTTCCTGTCCTCTACCATCCTCTGGAGTCCATTTAAGCTCACATGACTGCTTCAGTAACTCCATCCAGCCACCTTGTTCTCTGTCATCCCCTTCTTCTGTTGCCCTCAATCTTTCCCAGCATTGAGATAAATTAAGTGAAACTTTTTCTGTATGAAAATAACCTTGGGATGTATAGTGATATTTTGAAGAGAGGAGGGAGCACAAAAGGATGCTAACCGATCGATATACTGTTTGTAATTGTTTGGAATGATGATGTTTTTATGTTTTATTTTTGTTTTAAAATAAAAAAAAATGATTGAAAAAAAATCTTTCCCAGCATTAGGCTCTTCTCCAGTGAGACCTTCCTTCTCATTAAGTGGCCAAAGTATTTCAGTTTCATCTTCAGGATCTGCCCTAAAGAGCAGTCAGAGTTGATCTCCTCTAGGACTGACCGGTTTGATTGCCTTGCAGTCCAAAGGACTCAGGGGAGTCTTCGTTCAAAGGCCTCAATTCTTTGGCGCTCAGCCTTCCTTATGGTCCAACTTTCACAGCCATACATTGAAACTGGGGAAGCCATAGCCTCGACTATATGCACTTTTGTTGGCAGGGTGATGTCTCTGCTTTTTAGTAGGCTATCTAGATTTGCCATAGCTTTACTCCCCAGGAGCAAGCGTCTTTTAACTGCTAGATTATTTCTCACAAAAACAGTTATCAACATTTGTGGAAGCAATTGCAAATATTGGTAATTGCTATCTTTTGATATTTTTTCATCCAAGGTGAAAGAGTTCTATGCCACAGCAGTAACCATCAGTGCCTACAATAATATTATTCAAATTCTTCCTCTTTGCGTGGTAATACTGTGTGTCCTGCTCAGGATGACTTTGCTTGTCCTCCAGGTACACCCAAAGGGCAACATAGACAATAATGATCCATCTGTTCACTACTGGCAACTAGCAAACTTCTAATAAAGACAGATGTGGGTCACCCTGTACAAACGTGCTGCAGGGTGCTAATGAATCCTCCTAATGGTCACTACCTGCCACTTTAAGCTGATTGATGAACAAAAGGGTTAAGCTTGAAGAGCTAAGATGAGTGCAACGGACTATCATCAGTCTTGCTACAACATCTCTTCTATACTGACAGCCTTGCTCTTTCCTGTCATCCTTCTCAGTTTGATCTTTATACGGATATATTCTGAAGCATACCAAAAAATAATAATAATAATTTTACTTTCACAAGTAAAGTGGGAGAATGAATGAGAGATTTTCTACTAGATGAACTGTTCTACTACGCTGAACGTTCAGGCGTAATATGTTTACAATTTACTGCTTCATCAAAAGTCTTTCCAAACATAAAAATAGCCATTTGTAACTAAATCCAATGTTAAATGACTTGCAATGCAATGTTTCCTGTTCCAGATATCTTTACCTATCCACCATTCCTTTCACCAAACATTTGTTCAGTAACAAAGTTAAAAGTAACATTTATTAAAATTAGTTCCAAATTCCATTACTAGCTCCTTCAAGGTTCCACCCGAAGTGCTTCAACTTGATTTCTCTAGAAAATTTGTAAAATATTGATCAACTCCATTCAATATTATGCACACAATGTATGATTCGCTAAACAGTTATACACAAAATTTTAGGCACCCTTGATCACATTGTATGTTTCGGTGTATCCTTAAGTGAACATGTTTTTATTATTTAATAATTTGTTTGCCGTTCAACTACTATTTCCTTGAAATTGATTGTAATTTTATTTGCTTGCTTTGTTCTAACTGTACACCGCCTTGAGTCCATTGGAGAACGGCGGTCTATAAATCGAATAAATAAATAAATAAATAAATACTAACAACTCTAGGCAGCTCCCAAGTAAAAACATTTTTAAAATAATAAACAACCTCCATTGCCTCTGGATAGCACAAAGTTAAATACATATTTCTAGAAATTTAAATGCACATTTAATATTTATGTGTGGCTGTTTATAAATCTGAAACATTCAAATATTTTAATAATTATTTTCAAAACATTAAAGCTGTTAAATGTAAAAATGTAAAATTAAAAATTAATTTTAACACAAAAGGTACAACCAAAATAATGTATACAATTATACATTTAAAATATAACATAGCTCAAATTTTAAATAGCATATTAAAATTGTCAAATTTCTATCTATGACAGAAATATTCTAAGATCTTGCGGGGACCTGCGTTCAGATAAACTGGGTTTAGAGCAAGTAGGGGTATTTGCTTGCAAAATGATCCCTGTTATTTAACATGTACTGTATATCACATCACTTCACAAAAGTGAGAAAAATTAGAAAGGAAATATTATGTAAAATGCGCCAAAGTCTCGTAGCTTCCAGGTCCTCCATAGCTCAGTAATGTTGAAGCCATCCTCTTGCTCCCAACCACCCAGCAGATCTCAGGGCTGATCTGAACTATCTGCAGCAATGCTGGAGTTCTTCCTCTTCCATCACTCCTCACTCACCATCTCCACCACATGCCATGGCTAGCGATGAGCCTATTATACCAGCCAAATTCTTGTTTTAATGTTCCCTTCTTTCCCTTCTCTCTTTTTGCTTCCTTTTCTTATACAGTTGTGCTTTATTCTTTTTCCAGTTGTTCATAGAGCCACAGTCAGTAACCTTTATTCATGCTTCACCTTGCTTATCATGGCCCACTCATACAGCTGTAATCTAAACCAACCTGTCTTCCACTCAACTGTTTATAAAGAAAATGCAATCCCAATCCCCACAACCTTCATTCTGTCCTGGGTGCCAACTTAAAAAAAAGTTCCCTGACTAATAGCTATTCAGCCTCTGCTTCAATATAGTCATATCATATTTCTTGATAATTGGTTCTGCTATCACAACACTCTTACTTAGAATTTTCTTCTAACATTCAATTGAAAGGCTTTTTGTGTGACTATAAAGCCATGTTTCTGTCTCCCCATGGGGAGATGGAGGGTTTTGACTCTCAAGTATATGAGGGTTATTGTAATGAGTATACAGGATGTCCTTGAAGAAAATAGGGCGGAACCAGTACAAAGAATTAGAATTAGAATTAATTTTATTTGTATACCGCCCTTTTCCCAAAGGACCCAGGGCGGTGAACAGCCAGAATAAAACACAGAAAATACAAAAGTTAAAACAATTAAAATGAATTAAATAT
>JANHZT010008269.1:153510-168565 GCA_032468215.1 Stegonotus admiraltiensis | reverse complement strand
ACTGGTTCTCCGAACCACCCTCTATCATTACCGGATCGAGCGATCGGTCCAAACCGGGAGCATTTCATCCCTGCTTTTATGCCTGGTTTTTCTTACCCATGCTACATTTCACCTTTTGTTGTTGTTAATGAAAACTTATTGAGAACAGTCGTGATGCAAACTGTGTGATGAGTGTTTGTTTGTTTGTTAGGTTTGCAGCCAGCAGAACATTTTGCTTTTTAAAAAAATATATACTGGTATATACTGTAGTCTATTTCAAAAGGCAACAACACCTTCCAATTTATTACAGAAACTGGGAATGTTTTACGTGGGAGTTTACTTCGCTGCTGACAAGGTAATAGACAAACAGAGAATAAGACAAAACAACATGTTCCAAACTTGTTTTGACTGGGATATGGTGGGTATATTTAGCAGGCAATTCTCCAGTACTTCATGCACGGAGAAGAGAGAGACGGTAATTAGAGTTGTGACACCCTGAATTTACAGTGTGGTTTGCCCTCTCTTAAAGGATGAAGACTGCTGGAACATAGTCACAGAATCAGCATTTCTGGCAGTTTCCCTCCCCAAATTAATGTTGATTAATTTTAGATTAAGTGGATCCAAAAAAGGCACAGGTGAGTTTTCTCACCCTCAAGTCCTGTAAATAAACAGTGCTGTAGGCAGATTTACTTCACAACACCTGATCAGCTTCTGCAAGAAGGAAGCGACTCAGGGAGGCTAAAGGGAAGGAGGAAAAATTGCCCCTAAACAACAATCTCTGTTATTTATAAGACCTCATAGAGTCCACCTAGCCTTTAGATCTCATATGCAGTTGCTTTGTTTTTGTATGGATTTGTATATCATAAGATAAGGAACAAAATCTCTGGGTGCTTTACATACAGCCCAGCAAATATCTGCATCCTGTGTAGCTTTTTTCAGCTTATTTTTACATATACACAATCTGCATTGCAAGGAGTTTCTGAAAAATCAATTCATTTATGGTAACAAAAACGTATGTATATTTTGATGGTTCTAATTGCAGAATATAGGTGTAATACAAACCGTAGGAATAAGGATTCGTTTCCTGGAATGCTTATTTGCTTGACCATTTTTTATTGAATTCTCTCTCCAGAATACTACTTAAGACAGTGTACAGTATATGATATTTTTAACTCCACGCTACTGATCAATCTTTACAGCTCCCTTTTCAAAACATAGATTAGCTTGAGGTTCCTCCCTGGATAATCTTTTTTCCCATTAAAAGCCAACAGCTGAGAGACACACACACACCCAAAGTGTTTGCTGCAGTGAGACATGGCTGAATCATTTGGTTTGGGGGCATTTCTTGTCCCAGTTTATCGCAATAAAATCACTATGTAGCATTTTGATATGGAACTGCCTTAAACATTATGATGAAAAAAAGATTATATTTTGTTGCACCCTTATGTATAATCAAATAAAACAGAAATCAGATAACCTTTTCTTTGTTCTAGAGAGGAAAATGTGTGTGTATATATGAACTATTTTTGTGTTGGAGCTTATGTGTGTATCATATAGCTCTTGTATCCAAAACTCTTTACTTCTAGGAAGGAAGGAAGGAAAGACGTACATGTGGATTTTGACAATGTTGTTAAGCTCTTTACCTTCCATAACAATTTTTATGCACAATTCCATACATCCTAGTATATTTTTTTCTTTTTTGCTAATGAGATTGTTAAATGAATTGTCTCAGGATTTTCTTTTTCAAGGCACTACTTTATTGTCTGGGAGAAGGGATGTTAATGTTCAATATATTGGCCCCTGTATTCATATTACAAAACAAATTAGAAATATTGTGATACATTACTTTAGATTATATAGAAATATTATAATACATCTTTAGATTATATGGTCCATAAAAAGTTCAGCAATCGAATAATGTATAATTTATTTGGGTTATATGCTCCAAGCATAAATTATTTCTTCTAAAAATATTGCTACAATAGGCTTCAACAAATGGAAGACTAACTTTGAGTCACTTGTATTCAGACAGCAAACTAGGATCATGAACTATTTGAAGAACTCTTTGCAAAGCATAGTACATGGAATTATTATATTATGCCATAACTGCTAAACTGGCAAACATTAACTAATACCATTGCTCTGCTGCTAGATTTCTTTATACCATAGAAGAAAGGATTGAGTAGGTGGCAAGCAAATGCAAGCCATTGTAAATAACAGTTAGGTAGCTGATTAGATAAATAGAGCAGAAAACAAAGCCTTCTAAACTGTAACTTGCTTATCTTTTGGAAAACATGACAGTTTGAATCCCGATTATGCTGAACGCCGGAAAGATAGCATGATCACTGTTGTCAAATGCCACCAATAGTTCTTACAGGACTACAAAGAAGTTCATGCAGTTCCTGACTAAAGTCATCTTCCAGAATGACCTATTCTGTTTCTATGCTGTGCTGTGACACAGCACATGATATAAAAACATGATTTTGGTTGTCCTACCTAAACATCTAGAGAAAACTTACTTAAGATCCCCTTGGAGTTAAGAGAAGTATACGTTAGAAAACAAACCTTCTCAGAATTGGATTTCTCATTATGAAATATGCCTGTGATGACGAACCTATGGCATGCGTGCCAAAGATGGCACATGTGCCAGAGGTGGCATGCGTGCCAGAGGTGGCACACAGTGCCCTCTCTGTGGGCACATGAGCCATCGCCCCAGTTCAGCTCCACCACGCATGTGCACATGCCTCCCACCGGCCAGCTGGTCTTCTGGTCTTTGCCATGCATGTGCGGGACAGGGCATGTGCGGGGGCCACATGCACATGGGCGGGGCGTGCAGGGGGCACACAAGGGAGGCATGTGCAGGCTGCAGATGCATGCACTGTGGTTTATGTGGGGGCCGTGGGGGCGAGGCACATGCGGGGGCCACATGTGCACTGCATTTTGGGGGTTCGGGTGCACGCTTTGGGCACTCAATCTGGAAAAGGTTAGCCATCACTGAAATATGCTGTCCCAGAAAGTCCCAGGGATCTTTTTTTCTGACAGTTCGATGTGCATTGAGCAACCATTTTGTCTCAACAGGCCTTCAACTTTTTGTGAGGCGATGTGGCTATCATCTAGATTTCATGTTGTTTTTTTCAAATGTCGTTAATGTATTATGATTTTGTATATTGATCAGAGTCTTTTAAATTGGGGAGGTATATAAATGTTGTCAAATAAATGCCATTAAAAAGATTTGCCCTTTAGCTGCTAATCATTTAAACACTGATCACCTGATCCTGGCAATGAACCTCGTCCTCGTCAGCATTTTTTCACATAACAGGCATGCAGGTTCAAGCAGTTGCTTTTCTGTATATGTCCTCACACATGCAGCCATCAGGACTCCTTAAAGGAAGCAATATTTCAAAATATTTTATCTACAGATAAGTTTTTTTTTTTGGCAGGAATTCTCTTCTTGATTGACCTACCTTTTTTATTGGTTAGGTGGATTTTGCAAAATGTTACTATTATTTGGGTATAATTGACTTTCCAAAATCTAGAGATGCCCTGTGGTATCTCTGCTATAAAATAGGAGCTATGCAAGGTGACCTAAGGAAAATATACTGTATGCCTTTCGGGAGATCCAATTCTTTATGTTTTGTTTCTTTGTGAAGAAAAAATACCCCTTCTTGACTCCCTACCTTCAGAGTGCCATTGATATGTATTGATTAAGTTGTTGGATTGGCGCCAGGGTGACCCAGATCCTGCTCTCAGGCATGGACTTCCTGGATCTGATCAAATAATTTTCGTTGAGCTCAGAGTATTTCTAATGGGGGGGGGCGGGGAATGGGAGGAAAGTGCTGTGACTCCAGATCATGAACAAAAACTCAGCATGTAAATCTAATAAATGAGTATTTGCTCAGAAAGAAAAGAACGTAAACTGTTGAAACAGATAAATGTTTTCCCAGGATGTTATAGTCCCTGAAGTTCTCCTAAGCATCTTTATCATAGACAAAATTATGTAAAATCCTGCTGAAACATTCTTGCACAACACATTTACAATAACACTGATAATCCATGGCCTTTATTCTCTTTATGATTATTGTTATGTTTGGAACTCTTTAAGTGCCTTTTTAATTTTATTTCTTAATTTGACTCTTTGTTTTACAGATGAGGGCAGAAGCGCAGTTGACCATGCAGGTGGGGCACAGATTGTAATAGACCATTTAAGGTCACTGGGCAGTAAAACAGATCCAGCCAATGAGAAGCTCTTGACTGTCTTTTGTGGCATGCTGGTGAACTATAGCAATGAGAATGGTAAACAAATATGCTAAAAAAAACTGTCTTACCTATACCTTTATCTATCTACACACCTATTAGAAAAATAAATGTAGGGTGTATAAATTGAAAAACAAAGGTGGGCGGCCAGTAAATTTTATAAACAAATGAGTGAAAACCAAAAGAAATTACCTTGATTTTAAGTGAAATAATGTTTTTGATTTTATTAATTCAATTACTGCAGCATTAACATGTATCTTCAAAATAGTCAATGCACACCTGTCCCAGTTCAGACTTCCATGTCCTTCTCTGTGTGCTGGGCTGTTTTCTAGAAACTCCCGTTCTTTTTAATGGAAGCGATAGCTTGAGTGAATGGGAGAAAGATTTGATAGCAGCTTCTAACTGCTAGGATAATGTACATAGCCAAGTGAGCTCTTTGCTTGGGCAGTGGTTTGGCCAACAGTGATTTTCCTTCTACGCGCTACCACCACCACAAAACTTGAGAAAGAACCTACACGTTTTAGGGTGACGAGTAGAGTTTTACCTCCCTTTAAAAATCTGCCTCTGCTGCACTGAGATTGCAAACTTCATAAGCCTCAAAGTGTTAGATGAGCAGTGCTCAAACATAGGTTTTATTCATTCTTCCCTTCCCTGTTTATTGGTGCACAAGGATTTATATAGAGAGCCCCTGTTCCAGGCAGAAGGAGGGCAAGGGGGTGATTTGGCACAAGGCTCTTGTGCCAACATTGGTACTTGAGAAGAAGAGAAATAAATAAAGGACAGATATACATCTTTGATACTCTTTCTCAGTTCCATAGATGCCAGGAATCATTAAGAACCAGGTCAGCCTCTGGTTGGTGTCTATGTATTGGGAACTTGCTTATATGGAGACATGAAGGTGAATATTTATAATAATACATTGTTTTCTCTTAAGAAACTTATATCAAACTTCTATACCCTTTCTTGTAGGTGTCATCTGCCAATCTGCCATCTCTCACTCTGTGTTAACTCTTCTCATTCACGTTTCTTACCTATAACATTGTTTCAATTTAAGTGTGTGTGTGTGTGTGTGTGCATGCGTGCACATGCGCGCGCTGAAATAATTGACTGGATTTCCTTGAACTTCTCTTGAATAAGAGGGAGTCATTATTTCTAACTGATAGGTTGATTAGATGGCCCAAGTCAATTTGCTTTCCATCTTATCCCAAACCTGAGGATGATCATTATATTCATTTCATTTAGTTACCTATGAGAGCTTTTCTGAATGAAGTGATTATAATATAAATTCCCAAAGAAATAGCAGTCCTCACAATATAATGCTAAATGAAGTACTAATTCCATCCAAGAGAAACACTTCAAAGAAAGTCCTCTAGTGGATGCCAAGTCATCAATTAGCATAATTAGAAAAATCTACATTTGACTTGTGTGTTTTCTTAATGTTTATGTGGCAAAGCACACTTAGAAAATCTGAGAATACTGCTCATGGTTTCTCCTTTTATTTGGGGTGTACTGCTTTATTTTGGTACAGTTATGTATTGCAACGTTAGCAACCACTGTGACTTCCAAACTTGGAACCTTCTCCCATTTCTGCAGCAGTTCCACAATCTGGAAGCTCTGTCTAATCATCACCAGCTGTCCCTGGAGTCATGTGTCACAACCATGGCAAAGAAGCAGAGCATGCACAATTATGGCTGGCATGCCAGCTGCGATTCTTCCTGAACTGGTCAGGTTTGGCAACAGCAATCCATGGTTATATCTAATCTTTTAAGCTGGTCATCTCAGAAGGAAGCTATTCATAGGGTGTCCTTTGAAATGTGTCTGGAATTTGCATTTGATGGGAAACATAACTAGTCTAAACTAGACTACTAACCTGTACAAGATACAGGGATCCAGAAGGTTTGCACTGATAGTCAAGTGCTTCCTGAGCATAATTTAAGGAAGACTTGTGTTTGTATTTCTATCAATATTTCAGGCCTTAAAAATCTTTGAACTCTATATATGGACACTGCTGCAGGAGGATCCTTTCTTAAGATGCTTCCTTGCCTATCTGGTGCAGAAGAATTTTGCAATACTCTTGAGCTATTGAATGTACTTCTTCAAGAGCTGAATTTGGCTCTCTATCTCAGGATATAGAAAATACATGTTGCCTTGATTGGTTTATACTTTACCTTTTTACATTTCTCTTTGTTCTTTGAAATTTGAGATAAGCAAAAAAAAGGGAAAGATAATCAATATTCTACTTTGATAATTTTTTTATCTACCAAAGCTTATGACTTGTTAACTGCTGTTTGAAAGCTGTTTCTAATGACAGCTAGAATTACGTTATAAGTGGAAGTCGATTATGTAATACGATCTAATGAGTATTATTATTGAGATTCAAAACTTTTATATGGAATTTGTATATTTAGTTATCCTTTGTTCATATTATTCTATTATTAATAATATTGTTCATATTATTCATATTATTCTAAGAGCCATGGTGGCGCAGTGGTTAGAATGCAGTACTGCAGGCTACTTCTGCTGGCTGCTGGCTGCCTGCAATTTGGCAGTTCAACTCTCACCAGGCTCAAAGTTGACTCAGCCTTCCATCCTTCTGAGGTCAGTAAAATAAGGACCCAGATTGTTGGGGGCAACATACTGACTCTGTAAACCACTTAGAGAGGGCTGTAAAGCACTGGGAAGTGGTATATAAATCTAAGTGCTAGTGCTATTACTTGATATTCAATACTTAAATTACTGATGTGCACAGAAATTGGTGCAGGTAGTCTTCACATACCACTTGTCTGACTCAGCAATCATTTGAAATTATGATGGCATAGAAAAAGTAGGCTTACAACCCATACTCAGAACTTGTGGCAGTTGTAGCATCCCCATAGTGATTATGAAGTGGGCGCTTGGAATCTGGCATGTATTTATGATGACTGCAGTATCTCCGGTCATGTGATCAGTATTTGTGACTATCAGAGCTGGCTTCCAACAAGGAAAGGTCAGCATGGAAGCCAGCAGGATCTTGCAAATCATAGTCACATGCTATAGCACCGTGATGGTGAAACTATGGCATGGATGGCAGAAGTGGCACACAGAGCCCTCTCTGTGGGCATGTGCACCATCACCAGCATGCGTTCTTCAGGGTTTCATCGAGCGTATGCGTACAGGCCAGCTGCTCTCTTCCGGGCTCTCCTCCGGCTTTGAGACCAGCTGGCCGGCACACATGCACGTGCCAGAATCCAGAAGAGAGCAGCTGCCCGGGGCACATGTGCATGATGGGACCCGGAAGAGCCGGGGCCTGCCGCATGTATGCGCACCGGCCAGCTGCTCTCTTCTGGGTTCTGTTGCTCTACAATTTCAGCACTCAGTGCTGGAAAGGTTAACCATCACTGCTGTAGCACTTAATGACCCATGGTGATTTGCTTGACTGCAGAGGAACTGATGCCATACTGTAAGTCCAGCATAGTCACATTATGTTTCACTTAACAGCTGCCTTACTTAGTGAAGGAATTACCAGTCCTTTTTGTGTTTGTTAAGTGAGAACTGCTTACCTTTAGAATAGAGTCTTAAATTGAATTTCATATTTTCTTTTGTGTGAGACATGAAGAATATGGAACCAGTGAAATTCAGAAGGCAGCTAGGTTTGAATTTTTAATGAAACTTGACTTTAAAATAATGCTGTTTTTGTTTGACTGCTCACATTATAGAATATATTTTATATTACAGCATTATTTTATATTACAGTGAAGCCTTAATTGAGCTAATGAAGTCAGACTACTGGAACTTTAGAATACATAGATCCTATTTTAATCAGTTACGCTGCAATGCCCAGCTAATCTTAAAAAATATAAGTAGTCTTGGACCTAATTGTATTTGAGCAAAAAAGTAGTAGAAAATATTTCTATTGTTAATTAGACTTGGAAGTTTTTTAAAAATCCTGGGGAAAAGCGATATAAAACAGCTTCTGTATTAAGAAAACATGGATCTGAGCTTAACTCAATGCAGTCTTTAGCAATACTTCGATGGTGAATGAAACATTTTTTTCCAACTAAGGGCCACAGAAGTTGAACAATATAACAATATTACAAATGATGAAGCTATGTGAGTGGAGAAATAATGGATGGAGGGACATTTTTTTAGATGTGTTATGCATTTCTAAGGTCTTCCCATCTTTTTTATATAGTATGAAATTGCACCTTCATTTGTCAGTAGATTGACATAACATTTTGGCAACACAGTTCTTGTTCTTTGATCATCACAAAAATCGTGAATCCTGAAAACATGGGTCTCTGTTCTTACATGATGATCCTGAAAAAAACAAAACATGCATGCCGATATCACAATATAAGCTGTGCTTTTTTGTATTTGCATTGTTTCATTGCATAAAGGTAAAGTTTGCACACAACATTGTGACATAAATTTCATCACCCTTTTTCCTGCCTCCTCCCAATTCTGCAAGTTGTAAATTGCCTTCCCTGGCAGTATGAAAACTGCTATAATATAAATTCCTTATTCATCCTGCTTGCTCTATATTACGTTTTCTGCCATTTCGTTCTTTATCACGGAACCATAATTTATGATCCCAAATTTACATGAAGCATTTCAAGTTAAAGGAGAATGGGCTTTGATTTACCTAAACACGTACAGAAGAAATGCAGTTATCTTTAAAATATATGCTATGGAAATTGTCCTTGCCTAAAATTATACTTTGTCAGCTTTTGTAATGGTGAGGTCTGTGAAAGGCCTACTCGTAAATAATGCCAGTGAGTGGCTTTTCATTTTGATTTTCTAGAGCTGAACAAAACACTTCAATCATGCTTGTGTTTGCCTGCTGTTGGCAAAAACTATCATTGCCATTCCTTTTTTTAAAATAAAAGTACTATTCTTAATCTAGATAATTTAAGATGAGCCTATAATAGAAACACATGGGTTTTTTTACTGTAGTTTGTATATACATTCTCAGAAGCAAGTTCCACTGACTTAACTGTGAAATATATGATTCCGCCTATAGAAAGCTTCTGTCAGCCAGAGTTAATAATAAGGGATTATTAAGCATCTGAATTAGACTGATATAAATGCAGTCTGAGTGCCAATTTTGTGTACTGGGTAAGGCATCACGCTAGAAACTAGGAAGCCATGATTTCTAGGCCCACCTTAGGTACAAAGCCAGTTGGGTGATCTTGGGCCAATCATTTTTTCTCAGCCCTTGGAAGGAGGCAATTGCAACCATTTCTGAAAAGCAAAAAAAACCCTCCTGGGGGTTGACTAGACAGTTTCCAAGAATCAGACCCGATTGAACAGAAGAAGAAAAAGCGCAATCTAAGCTGGGTGTCAACAGCATAGTTCTTTCTTGAATTTAAATCACTCTTCAAGTTTTTCAAAAGTTCAGGTGAGAAGCAAGCCAATTTGTTATATAGACCTTGTATTTTACATCTCTTCCAAATTCTTGGGCTGCTCACTAGTTTAGGGATGTATAGATTACAAGTAGTTAATCGTGGTGGTTTTTAATCTCCTGTACATATCTATAATTTCAACTGGTTCAGAAAAAAGAAACAACTTCAACATTTCTATTTATTGAAAAGGTAAGGCTGCGCAACACAAAACTGTTCATGTTTTAAGATAAGAAAATATAGGGGAAACTACATTATCTTAAACTGGTGTTGCCCAGACATCTTGGACTTTGTTTCAACTTTTAAAAAGTTTGTAGTATATCTCAACTGATAATATCTACCAAAAATATGAAGTAAATGTGTATACTTCTAGATATAATAAATTTGCCAAACGCTAGCCTCACCCCAGTGGTACAATATAAATTTTCTTGAATGGCTTGCAATTTGTGCAGTGATTACTTGTTTGCCCATTAAAATATTTGCCTTTGCTGGAGGGTTGAATCCTACATTTACTCTTGACTATCACTCTTACTATCTATGGCCATTGACCCTGTACCAAGTTGAAATCTAATATTATTTGCAGCAGTAGTGGTTTCCATTTACCTTTGCTACTGGTTTGGAACTGTGAGCGCTCTCGCACAGCGCTTCTGCGCATGCGCAGAACTTTCTGTGCATGCACAGAACGTCCATGATGACGTCTGGGTTGGTAGGCAGAGCCTCCCGCCGCCGCCACTACCGCTTCGCCCGAACCACTGATTTGCAGATTACAGTTTTCTAATCCCAGCTACTCTTGGCAAGAAAAATTTGTGTGAGGGAAGACTGCTTTTGACATACTCATATGGGTATTAATTTTTACTAAACAGACTCTCATACCTTAATTAGAAATTGCTTTCTTCAAAAGGTATGTCATGATTGATAACATGTCTGTTTTATCATAGGGTTAATGTGATTCTTATTCCATTGTGCTAAAGGTAGACATGTAGTTATTTGAAATGCTGAGATATATATTTTCAATAGTTTGAAAAGAGATTTGGAAACTCCTAAATAGAAATTTGCTGAACAGCATTTCTCATGTCACTAGAAGGTATAGTTTACCAAAACTTGGAAATTGATACCTTGCTTGTTTTATTTGTGACAAAGTTCATCTCTATCAAAAAAATACTGAAAAATCTTTCACAAGGTCATCCACACACTGGATGCAGGCATTCAGCTGGCTGGAAAATAGGTAATAAAATATCATACTGCTCAACACTCTTATATTTCATTATACATGTGGAGATAGACTCCTCTCCTCATATCTAAATTGCAAAGGATTAAATGCTTCACCTGCACAATAACAGTTTTGGTCAGGATCATAGCAACTTAAAAAATAAATGAGGAACTGAATCCAATTGCGGTTGGATTTAATTGTCTATATGACAACCTCGTTGCCATCAGGAGGAAGTGGTTTGTGTTATTCTACGGATTTCACTGAGCCTGCTCAAAAAAGTTAATCTAAATCCAACCCAGTATTAGTATACAATACTTAGCAACTTGAATGTGCAAAAACTGGTGGATTGTTGGCAGCAAACAATTCTACTTACCTACTTGTTAATAAATCTGTTGCCAGGAGCTCTAAAATAGTATATGAATAGTGTTTCCCAAATGACCACAATAATTGAACTTTTGTAATTAAACAAAACAAGGAGACCTTCATAAACTACTTTTTCAAGGATTTGGGAACATTTTTCACTACGTAATTAAAATTATATAAAACTAACGTTATTAGATAAAAATGCTGAGAGGTAGTTTCTCTCATGCATACAACTCTTTCTTTCCGTGATAGCTCTGAATGCTAAGCAGACATCTGAAGAACAAGGAAGATAAATAATTGTATTGTACAATTGCAGTTGCCTCAATGACATGTTGCTGGTACTGGACAATAATTAAGGAGCCAGTTATTGGAGGTGATACTGCAAAGTGAAACTCTAACGTAAGGGTGTTTGTCTTTTTTGTTTGTTTGTTTGCCTTATCTTTAGATACTCTGCAATCTCAGCTCATCAACATGGGAGTTATCCCTACATTAGTGAAGTTGTTGGGCATCCATTGCCAAAATTCGGCTTTGACTGAAATGTGCCTTGTTGCGTTTGGAAATCTAGCAGAACTTGGTAAGTTTTTGCAATTGCAACATTTTAAGTATTTTAATGGGGGTGTTTCAGTGGAAAAAATAGTGCTGCTATTGTCATTTGTGTTTTTCTCTAGCAATCCCATTTAATTTTTTTTTTTACTGCTTCCTTGCTACTGACATTGCTGTTCTATTCACCGTTCAATAAAATTATTGTACCCTGGATAAAAGAACAATGACTTCAAGAAAAAACTGAGGGGCAGATTTTGTGCAGTTGGGAGTTTACATGTTTGCATAATGATATAAGGTGCTTAGAAGGGTATTGCACGCAAGCGTAGAATGAGACAATCATCGGCCTTCAATCCACAGACCAATGTTTGATAGAAAAACTTAATCAAAGAGGAAACTAGAAGTGAAAAGACATTTCAGAGTATTGCAGTGGGCAAGGGGATCAAATTCCTCACTGTTACTTGTTGCGTGGAGTCACATTCTGTGTGATGAAACAGGAATTGCTTATGGAATTTCTTTCAAAGAAGCAAATTTTGAAGAAATTGAACTCTGATATCCCTGCATTTATTACATTGCAGGGCACAGTTGTCTCCCTTCCTTTGTAATGATCTCTCCGGTGGTTTGCAACATTCTTGACTTCCTCTTTCATAGCAAAATGGTAGCCAGCGTGGTAAAGTATTTAAGATGCTGGTTTGGGAGTAAGAAGATCCAGGTCAGAGTCTAACCCTTAAGCATAGGAATGAGTGACTTTCTCCCAACCCAGCTTTCCTGACAGGAGAGGTGTTGTAAGGATAAAAATGAGGGAGTTCCCCATATAAATTTTAAGATGAGTCCAACAAATAAATTCCATCTGTTGCTCAAATCTTTTCCTTTGCTTCAGTCACCTTCTGTCTAGGCTTTAAAAATTTTAGTCCACTAAATATTAATACCATCTATGGTGGTGGAAATGTATACCAATTTACCTTGGTTGCCTTACCATCCTAAAAGGTGTGAGAGAGGTCAGTAAGCCCAAATATTGCCTCTGTGCCTTGGGTTACCAGACAAAGCAGTTTGAGCAGAAGACCTGCAGTAGATGTTGCTGTTTTGAAACAGAACAAATTTCACCAGTTTATAGCCATGGAAATACTAAGGCAGCGGACCTGACCTTTAATTTTAGCATTTGGTGATCTAATACAGCCACTGGGTAGTTTTCCTTATTTGTCTGAAGGCAGCCAAAGGCTAATTTGCTATGTCTGTGGGTTTAATCATCTTTCATTGGGTGCGGTTTCAAACAATTGTTAATAATTTGGGTCACTAGGTCTTAAATTTCCTAGTCATTTTTCTTTTCATTTAGTGACAGTTTTAAGAAGAGGAGTGTATTATTCCTGACAGTATAGTCAGTTAGCTCCATTAATCACTGCATTGTGTGACCTCTTTAAGAAACAGAAAAGAAAATGATTGTGCCATTTCATTTTTGTTCCTTTATGCGCTTAGCTTCTTGCTTTTTAATTGCACAGAATCAAGTAAAGAACAGTTTGCCTACACAAATATTGCAGAAGAACTTGTGAAGCTCTTTAAAAAGCAAATAGAACACGATAAGAAGGAGATGATATTTGAAGTTTTGGCTCCCTTGGCTGAAAATGGTGAGACTTTGAATACCAGCTTTATTTCTGAGTGATTTATTGATATTTGCCTAAATTTTCCATCTTGTTTGTGAAGCTGGCTGGTGAGGCATCTCATTATGGAAGCTGGAACAGCCTCTGTTTATTTAGCTGCATATGAATGTGCACACACAGAGATAGCACAGAAAGAAGGATGGATCTAACATTTGGCATGCAGTGGGAATGATTTTTGGTATAGTTACCTATATGAGACTGAAAGAACTCTTTTAAACTTAAATTTGTAGGGCTTGCTTTCTCTTAAATTTAGGAAGTTGGATGAAATCAGTTCTTATGATAAAATTTAATCTTACCAAGTTGTGTAAGGCTGAAATCTTACTTATTCTTTAATTCCTTTTATTTACTTTGTTGATCAGTACATTTATTTGCAGAAAAGATTGAAAAGTAAACAATGCAATTGAGCATGTATAAAAGCTTGCTCTCATAATTTTTATGTATTTCTACCCTGTTTTCCCTAAAATAAGACATCCCCGGATGATAAGCCCAATCAGTCTTTTGAGCGCATGCACTAAAATAAGGCCCCCCTGAAAATAAGCCCTCCCCGAAAATAAGGCCAAGCGCTTATTTCAGGGTTCAAAAAAATATAAGACAGGGTCTTATTTTTGGGGAAACACGGTATTGAAGAAAAAAATCTACACCGTCATGTAGTAGTTTAACATATTGTGTACCATACACAGTAACTTGGGTCATAAGAATCAGAATGTTGACCAAAGATTTGAACAAATGTATTTCTGATATCTTCAAATACTTGAGGAAGTAGAAATTAGGTGAAGATTTAGTGGGCAGAAGCTGCAGGAAGACAGATTTTGGTTGAATATTAAAACAGTTTTTATATATAAAACTATTCAAAAAGAGCCATCTATTACTAAAAGTGATAATGAGCTTTTCCTGTCTGGATCTTCAAGCTGAAGGTAAAAAATAAAAGTCACCCAATGAAAGCATTCAGCATTTCCTGTATTAAACAAGGATTTCCCAGAGAGCTACCAGTTTTTTTCTGGATCTTTGGCTCTATGAAAGAGACCACGATTTAATGATATGGATGATTGATGGATTGATTGATTGATTTTAAAGACTTTTATAGTCATAGTAAGCAACAGTTATAAGCAGTATAGTTTATTGTAAATCCTGAGTATGTCACAAAAATCCAAAACAACTAACTTCCCCTAAAATCAGAATAAGAACTCAATAAAAACTTGATCACTGTATGAAAAAACAAAAAGTCGTGATTTGATGTTAATGCCTTATTTTACTGCAACAAAGAGAGTCTGAAGTCAATGTTTCTTTTTTCTTTTTTTCTTACCCTTCCTCACTTTTCTTCCCCCTTTTCCTCCCCACTATTTTCCTGTTTACTTTCATATTTTGTATCTTATTTTATCTTATAACTCAATAAAAATGTTAAACTAAGGAAAAACGTGATCACTGTATGATGACAGTGGACAGTCTTATGGGTACCTGCTCCTCATTTGTGCATCTCAGATTCCTGTCCTACCACAATTGCCAGTAATACAGTTTGAGATGGAAAATTTAAATAAAAGGACTAAAATTGCCTTTATATTTTAAAAAGGACTGTTTTTAAAAAGTTTTAATTTTTTTTTTAAATTTATATGCCGCCCTTCTCCGGAGACTCAGGGCGGCTTACAATGCATTAAGCAATAGCCTTCATACTTTTGTAT
>JANHZT010008269.1:41277-52952 GCA_032468215.1 Stegonotus admiraltiensis | reverse complement strand
GGGGGTGTTATGCACACATACACGGGGGCGGGGCGCATAGAATTATGGGTATGGGCACTCACGTGCGCAACCCCCCCGCACTCCCTCCGCTTTTGGCACGCGATGGCAAAAAGGTTCATCATCACTGTCCTATACCATTTCAGACAAATGGTTATCCAATCTCTTCTTAAAAACCTTCAGTGTTGGAGTACCACAATTTCTGGAGGTTAATATCACGTGCTCTTAAAACTAAACAGATTTGGTTTCTAAGAGATAGCAAAGATAGTAAACAGTAAATCCCATAGGAGTAAAATTCCTAACCAATACACTCTCTCCTTAAAACTCAGGAGATGATTATCACTGAAACGTAACAATGGAAGAAGAAACTTTTATAAATAATTTGGATTAAGAATATTTAGAGTGGAGTTCATTTTTATAAATATGGTTGCAGATAGTTACATTGAGAACAAGAAAAACCTTTTGCTGCTTATCAGTTGGTGTGAATCGCTAAAGTTACTAGGGACTTTTCTTAGATTGCCACATGAACTAGCCTGAGCAAGATTTGCAGTCAGAAACAGGGACAATTGAATAAAAGCAGGTGGAAATCAATTTTTAACACTTAATATACAGTAAGATCAGGGTGCACTTCGTGTAAATAGTAAGAAGCCGTTTTTGGATATTTTCCTTGCATCAAAAATATTCCATATGACTTAAGTTTGGCGCATTTTCTGGTTATTTCTAAATTGTTGAAATTCGACTCAGAAACTAAATAAGTGAAAGATGGCGTGATCAAATGGATACAGAACTGATATACAACAAGAATTTTAACTCAAGATGAATAATAAATGTTATACCTAGAGAAAATGGGTGTAGGATATTTCATTTGCAGCATATTATTCCAGTATTGATTGCCAAAATAGTTGATTTTATAAAAATTGTTGGAAACAAAATGATCAGCTTGGATTTTTTTCGTATTTGGTGGCAATGCTATAAAGCTCAACCATTTTGGAAAATAAACAGAATAAACGTATTTTAAAATTCCATATCTCTTCTGACTTGCTATTTTTATTATGTATTACTAAATATAATATTGCTACAAAGTATAATAAATTAACCTTGCTGTACACTTCCTATTGGAAAGTGCATTTGATTCCTTCGGAGAATAGCTAATTAAGCTATCTCAATATCTAAAATAACTTTGTATTTTAAAAGCAAATCTGGCAAGAATTGAATTCAATCTGGAAATCAGTTATGGATTTATAACTATATATGGGCTTGTACCACATCCAAAATTTGGGTTTCTCTTAACATGATATTTTAATTACTAATGCTGTAGTTTATAGCAGCATTAGAATATACTATAGAAGTAATATAGATTACTTCTGCTGATATTTAGACACTATTCAAATTTCAACAATGTTGGTATTTTTTAAATCATAAGGGCTGTCAGGGACCTTGGAGGTCTTCTAATTCAACCCCCTTTCCAAGGCAGGAGACCTTATACCATCCCAGACCAATTGTTGCCTAATGTTTTCTTGAAATCCTCCAGTGATGGAGCACCCAAACGGTGCAGTTTATTGAGAAATGTAACTTAATTCTATGATGCTTATAAATTCCCTATCTACTTTATTTTTCCTTTTTAACCTCCCCCTCCCTTTTGTAATTTTTAAATTTTTCCCTTGGTTTTTTAAAAATGCATCATAATAATAAACGTATGTGATTGAGACCCTACAAATCTCATCCCCAGGTATGATGACTCCTTCACACGGTCTAAGCCCTGGATTCATTTTATTTTGTAATAAAGCCTCACTACAGAACTTCAGTAAATCAATATGCATTTTGTTTTTTGCTTGCAGAAGCCCAGTTCCACAACACCCACTCTTAAAACAGAAGAGCTGTTTTTCAAAGCAACCCCAGAGCCTGGAGCAGCAACCACAGAGCCTTGTGTCTGACGAATACTGGAAAAAAGTAAGCATCCGTAAAACAAATTTCCTTCTAGCATCTCTCCATGTTCGTACAAGAACAGGATATATTGTATGACATTATGCATTAATAGCAGGGTTGCTTTTCCTAGCCTTTGGCCATAAGGTAGTCACAGCTGGCGAGAGCGGTTAAATAGCAGAGGCCGTCAGGAGCTGCTGAGTCATAGTTTCGTATTCCTTTGGCGTCTTCTCCCACGCCTGTATTTTCACGGGGCATACTGTTTTTCTGTCACTTTTCAAGTGCTAGGATTTATATCCAGCAAGGAGGTTTAGTTATAATCCTACTGATGACACTAACCACCCTACACCGTCTTCCCAGAATAAAAACAGGAATTTATAATTGCATTGCAACTGACTTCATAGTTCAGTGTATAAGCCACTGATGGCTAACCTTTTCTGGATCGAGTGCCTAAAGTGTGCGCGTGCACCCCCAAAATGCAATGCGTGCCATGCCCCATGCATGCACCCCACCCTCACATATGCACATGGCCCCTGCAAGTGACCCACCCACCCACAGGTGTGCACAACACCCCGCATGCGCCCCACCCCATGCATGCACATGCGCCCCCTGCATGTGACCTCCCCTGCACATGCACCCCCTCCCCGCGTGCACCCCCTTGCATGCACAGTAGAGATCTGAAGATCAGCTGGCTGGCAGGAGGCGCACACGCATGTGTGACCTAGCCGAGCTGGGGCAATGGCTTGTGTGCCCAGAGACGGCACTGCATGCCACCTCTGGCACACATGCCATAGGTTCGCCATCACTGGTATAAGCATTGCCTTCTAAAATTAAGCATCCAGGCACTGCCTTGCTACATACAATGTTTATCAGCAAGTCCTGCTATATTGTGACACCTACTCACAATTTACAATGCAATCTTTTGAAGCTCTTACTACTCTATTTAATAATATTCTCCCCTGCTCCCACCCGCCCCCCCAAGGCAGCCAAAATATTTTTAGGATTTAATATTGCAGTTCTTTGCTCTACTTGTTTATTTAGAAGTCCAATTCAATGAATTCAGTAAAGCTGGCTTTCAAAAGCTGTCCTCATTCTGCAGTCGTTTAAAATATACTTGAAAGATGGGTCCCCCATCCCCCAGGCTCTAGGAAAAATCCAGATGTCTTCACCCAAAGTGTATTGTATATTTTGGTTATGGTTTATGTTTGTTCCCTGTACATTTATTCTTTTCCGTTTGGTTTTAGTTAAGACTTTAAGTTGCACTCTGCACATAGTTAATGTGCAGCTGGGTGGCCTTATAAATTTAAATACATTATAAATAAGTAAGACTGCAAAGAGATTCAGCATTAATCCAAACAGCTTCAATATTTGCTGGCAGACATTTCATTACCTAATTAGGTAACATTATCAAGTGTTAATAAGTATGCAATTTGCTTTGGGCAGTTTACGAATGAATATTTATTTATTTATTTATTTATTTATTTATTTATTTGATTTTTATACCGCCATTCTCCAAAAGGACTCAGGGCGGTGTACAATCAAAATGAAAGAAGGATACAAAGTTACAATCAGTTTAAAAGATACATAAATAACTTAAACTCGAAATTAAAAAAAATATAAAGTTTTGTTGCTAATGTTACCTAGTGAACATATGCAATGCTTCCCAATGAAGAAGGAAAATCTATATGGCTATAGGAATATTTATTTGGTAAATTTTTAATACTGCCCAAGTCACATTTGTAACATATGATAGCATACTATAAACATCCATAAAACTAACTCAACTGCAAGTCAGCATTTACAACTTCTAAATAAAAATTTGCTATTCCAACGATTTTAGTAAGCAAAAAGAATAAAACTTTGATGGATTTAAAATTTTCATAACATTTCATGCTGATTAAATTTTAATTCATTTTAACCATGATTTAGGCTACAACTAGCTAAACTTATACCATATCACAGTGAACCATAAAGTTGCTTAGCAATGCTGTGTGAATTCAAGTGAGGGAGTTAGTTTAGACTACAATGTGGTGTGCAACCCCAGAAGCTACTCAACCACAGCTGTTATCATCAATAAACATACCATACAAATTCAGCCACTAAATCACATTTGCTTACAAATCATAATAGAGTTACTCAGCCCCATGAAGCCAAATTCAAGCAAAACTCAGCATTTAATAGTCAAAAGCTGTATTTTTTAAACTTAGTTTTTTTTTAAAATGACATTGACATCTAGGATGTTTTGTCAGGAATTTGATCAAATAGTAGATTGTATATATTTTTTTAGGTCCAAGAGTCTCTTTTCCAAGCTATCTTGGGAAGAGCTTAATAAAATTGCAGGCATCTCTACTCTGTCTTTCCCACCCCAGTATCAGCATTGCAGAATTGCCAATAAACCGGCAACCTTGAAACTGATGCGGAGATGTGGGTTTTGGCATTCTGCAAATGGAGTACAGCACCTGAATGAAAGTTTTTCCTTCCAAAGGAAAGGAAAAGTAGCAGACCAGCAAGACAACATAAAAAAGACTTAAGAGGTTTACATGCTGGACATTAACAGAAAAAGAAATCTCAGAGATTTTACTTAAGGCAGAACAGACTTAAGAAATAAAAAAACATTGACACATTCAAATAAAAGTATAGAACATTCTATATAGATAATAGAATAATAGGCATTACTGATAGCAACCGAATATTAATATTGTAATAGTAACTATGATAGTGATGCTAAAAAAGAAAGCAATAGAATATTGGAAGCACTCCTTTATCATTTACAAAATTAAACATCTCTCCAACCTTCAGGGGAAATATAAAGACACCATGTCGAGTATTTTTGTGGCTTCCTTGAGTGTGGTTCTATCTAATTAGGTACATTTTAAAAAAGAACGCATCACAGTTGGCCAGTAAATGGCAAGGTATGGATTTTGAAAATAATTTGCACATAAAAAACTACCTGTAAAATCTCGTTCTACATTTTTATGCATGCATGAGAATATATAAACACTGTATATTCATCACAACCACTGAAGGCTTGGCCAAGTATTCATTTTTGGACTAGCACAAATATGCAATAAGCTAAATTTCCTGCTAAACTTCCATGAACCAATGTTTTCTGGATGTTACAAGAAGTTCCATTTCTCTTGCAGAATAAATACTGGTAAAACCTAAGTGCCACGTGCACTGACAGCGTATCATTTCTGTTATCCAGGGATGTCAAACTATTGGCCCCGTGGGCCGGATGCATCACGTGCTGGCCACGCCCAGCCCCGGTTTAGCAAATGGGGAAAAAATGGCGATACGTCATGTGATGACGTGAGTTTGACAACCCTGTTCTTACCAAATAGTAATCACTTTGGCCAGAAAAGGGAGGGAAATAAAACTAAAAACACATTCAAAGTTTTTAACTGTTCACCCAGAGAAAACAAGTATTGCCAATTTTTCCTAACTCTTATTAGCAAGAGCTAAGGACGTCACAGATTAGGAGCAAAAATAGGACCATGAGAGATACCTCCTGTTGAAAGGCCAGGTGAACAAACAGCCATGCTGGTGTGGGGAGAGGACCACTTCTCTCAGCCCCTTTTTAGCTGCAGAAGAAAGCCTTTTCTCCTTCAGTTGTTGTAAGGTGTTTAGAACTAGAAAACAGTGTAGCAATTGACCTGACCACCATCTGCTCACACCAAATGTTCACTCCATTTCAACCAAGTCACTTTTAACAATAACTTTAAATGAAGAATAAACAACCAACCAACCTACCGTTTGTAAAAGTTGCACATTTTGGTGCAACATCTGAGAGCAATTCCACATTTAACGCCACTTCCAGCAGTGAAAATAAGTCTAAAGTGAACTCTCCCACTGTTAATTATTTAACGAGATCAAGTATCTCACGTTTTGAGTATCGTTTCCAGTGTTGTAACCAGTTTATGGTTTCCTGTTGGAGGAGGTGAAAGGAAGAGGGGTTTTTTTTCCCACCAGACATAATCCTTGCATTGTTTTCTGTGTTGAGCTATTCTGACATCAGAATTTGCTCCCCCAAAGTTAAGACGTGTCAAATTAATCTGAGAACTCCCTTGGCAGTACTTGGGACGTGAAATGACACTCTTGGGGCAAAGTCATCCTTAATTGTGTAATTAAGAATCCTGGGATTTATGCTTCTGAGGTCAATTTACAAGATCCCTTCCGTGGTCTTTGTTTTTTCTTCTTGGATGGTGTTGTACCATTTCAGAAAATATAGTTTAAACTTTTACATGTTTACAGTATTAAAAGTAGAGAATGTCTTATACATAACTAGATAGAAAAAAAACCCCTAGTATATTTTAGTAATTTAATATTGATTATTCATTTGAATTTAAACTCTATCACATGGTGTGATTATTATGACAGCCAATATCACTTTAACCTTTAAGTACTGTAACCATTTTTGGCAATAGACCAACACTATTAGTAAATACAAATACATGTATACTTTTAGAATGTACATCTAAATTAAATTTAGATGATATCCTTCACTGTCAGGACAAACTGAGTGCAATTCCACTTGCTAAGCCAGAACTGGGGAAGACACAGCCCATAAATCATGCTAACTTGAGACTCAAATGGTGACAAACCAGGATTTTTAAGACTGCACCTTGCATTGCAATTTTTTGCAGTACAATTTTTGAATGCTTTCACAGTAAAAAATAAAGATGAGAATGTGAGCAGGAAGATTTCGGTAAGTAACATACTATTTTCAGTAAAAAAATTGCTTAGACCTCTCAAAGTCACTGCATCAAAGTATGAGCTTGTTGCTTGGAGAATTTTTAATTGTGAAAGTGGCATTTTCTCCTAGGGGAGTCAAGAAAGTCAGGGTGAAAAATGTAGTTGTATCATTGGGACCCTCCAGCTGTTCAGTGGAAAACTGTCCATTCCTAACATAGCAAAGGATTAATTAGGATGTACATATAACACAGTATCCCTAATCACATCCATCCTGTGAATTAGAAGTATACTTGTATGTTTGCCAAACCTGGAGGAAAATGGAATTTGAAACCAAAGATTCTTGCAATAAAAACTGGGTCTATAGTAACTTATTTTGAATCAGTCAATAAAATTCACAAAGCTCTGCATTTTTGAATGCCTCAAGTATAGCAATACAGTAAACAATTGAAGAAATAGGCTGCATTAATAGAAGCATACAATGTTAGAAACACCCTTATTCAAGCATGTGTAGTATTTTATCCAACCATTAAGTTTAAAAAACGGTATAAGGCACGGATTTCTTTTTCTGTTCAATTTGGTCTGATTCCCAGTCTTTCGTAAGTGTTTTGTCACTGCCTCCTTCCTAGACCTAAGAGAAAGTGACTAGCCCAAGATCATGCAACAAGCTTTGAGACTAAGGTAGGAGTAGAATTTAAATGTTTCTTGCCTGATGTCTTACCCACGACACCAAACTGGCTTTTATACCATATAACAAATATTTTAATGATGGAAAATACTAAAATATAGCATAACACTTCAGTAAAAGGATAGTAGACATAATTATTCACAATATTTGGGTAAAAATAGGGATGAGGGAGCTAATGACTAGATATGATAATAAAATAGAAGACAGGTGAGGGCAGAAGACAAGAATCAAAAACCTTCAGCCACTTTGCAACTGATTCTATAAGTTTTCACTACCTGGAAATTTACTTAGTCACCTTTCATGGTGTATTGCAATAAATAATTGGAAATCCAGGTCAGCTCCCAGCATCCCATCATTACAGCTGCCAAATATCAACTCAGCAAACTATGTTAGACAGAGTGTTAAAAGATGTTAAAAGGATCGCTTTTAACTTAGCCCATGCTTTCTGCCTCTTAAAACCCCTGCACTTGCTATTTTTACTGCTTAAGGCAAACATCCTCAAATCAGCAATTTAAATCAGGAAAGGATTGCTGAGGGATAAGAGATGAGGGGAGAATTCAGCCTTTTGCAGATTGCATTCATCACCCTTTATTTATCCAGTTAGGGTTTGTTTAATGCAAATATTTAAACCATTTCTTCCGAAACTCATCAGATTATATTTTCAAGAAGAGACTACAGTATGCAGCCATGATTTCTCTATCGGGCAATCAGAAAGTTTTATATGCAGTCCTCAAATTACCATGAACCAATGTTTCTCATACCATGGATACTGCCCTGATAGATGTAACTGGGTTCTCACTGGTCAATCATTTCCTTTTCTCAAATAGAATTAGACATTAGTACAGACCACATTTGCTTTAATACAAGAGCTGTTTTGTTTATTATAAGGGGAAGTATTAACTGCAAGGATACAGCATCAGTTTTTACACAAAATGCTATTTGGGTTAGTGCTAGATAAACTGCAAGAACCAAAAGGCAAAAATCAGGATAACTAGGCAAAATTTCTAAGACATTTATAGCAAAGGAGGCAAATATTCCAAGGTAATATAGCTAAAGTCAGGGAGACAGCAAAACTGCCTTGATGGGTAATATTCAGGTAAAAACATTTAGCTATAACCCAGCTAAAAATCTTTGAGACTTCCTCATATCTCCTTCTCAGTATAGGAAATATGACATCATCCGACCATTACACTTTACACTGAAATTGACAATTTTGGAATATCTCCTTTAAATAAGTTTTAATCTGCCACTGTCTCAACAACTGCATTAAGTGCCAGAATAAAATTTTGCTACATTTCTCAAAATAAATGTGTAATTGACTAATTTATATCCCCTCCCCCCAAATTTAGCAAGACCCAGAGGGTTTTGTTGCTGTTATTCATTTGCTGCTCCAGGCGCACTTTCAGATATCCATTTGGTTTCTAGAGATGCTAGCCTGGCAGCTAAACAATCCATGGAACATATTAATACTAATTATAACCACAGCAAAGAATTGCATATGGATATAATACTATGTAATTCAAATCCAGGATTTGAATTCACTGTAGTTTAAGACTTATCCTTTTCTAGAATATACACTACAACAGAGGCCACAACAGAGACTATCTTGTCAAAAGTAGTACAAAGCACTTCAGTATAATGAAATAAAAGGACAAATCTACTTGTCTAAAAGACAATTCACTGTACACATTTTATTTACAGTTTTGTACACTGTCTTAATATGAATGGGACTGCTTTTCTATTTGAGCCGTACTTAAACCAAAGCAAAATTTAACCTAAGGAATACAAAGTGTTAAAATACAGCATAAAATACAAAAAACAGGAATACTATTTCTAGTAAGGAATGTAATTCTGGTGTTAACATTTTTTAAAATCCACAATTATGTTCAGGAAATCACACAAACATATCACTGATTTGACTTGAAATGCATGAAATTTGTAGCAAAGCTTTGATATTACAAAATAATTACCATAGAATGCACAAAATTATGTTTATTAAACCTTTTGTCATATTCCCAGATCCTTCACCAATGTTACATGAGCAAGAACTGAAATCAGAATATCACTAATGTTATCAGAAAAGGGAAACAAATAAATTAAATCTAGCAGCCATCAGCATCAATTACAGCAATGATCATGCTGTATAAAGAAAGATTTGCTAGAAAAATGTATGCATCATACTTTTCTTTCAAACCAGCAAAACATGTTATTGCATACAGTGAAAAGATGAAAAAGTAGTAGTTTATTCCCCTGTAGAAATGGCACTGTTTTCAGGACATTTTTTAATATAATAGTTATTTTCTTAAGAAGCATCAGAGAATGGGTTAGGGAGACATATATGGATTTGAGGGACAAATGTTGCACTGAAATTCTTTGATTGGAAAAGGTTACCTTCAGCCAAAAAATGGGGAGGGGTGGGGGTGAGGAAGAAAACAAAAGTACAAGACAAAGCAAATGAGAGTTTCACAAATTTAGCAACATTTAGATGGAAATCAGATTTAAATGCAGTCCACTCTGCTTTTATAGAGGCTTTGGTTCAGCTCCCAAATCTCGATTGCTTGACGCAGTCTCCTATGAAATACTCTGAAGGTGTCTTCTTAAACAACAAACCTATTTTTAGTGGTGGAACCACTTTTAGTAGCTGTGTCAGCATGGGACTGATAACCAATCACTATCTTTTGAGGAAGTCCTAACCTTTCCTTGTATACTCTCCTGGGAAATTAAAAACACAAAATATAAATTTAAGTAGCATTGTTCGTAACAAAACATGGCATTAATGTTCATTGTTTAAACTCCAAATACAACATACCAGATGTTTTTACATTTCTTTTAAACAAAAGTCATTCCACTATTCACCCAGTATTTGACCTTATCATTTATCACAATCAGATAACAGCCATTATTAGCATATAATGAATTTTATGTGGTAAACATCCAGTATATATACAGGTTATCCTTTGCTAAACACCCCTTAAACCATGTTTCTTTGAAAGATGGCTTACATTTTCACATAAGCAAGCATTAGAACTATTCGGTTTAGTCACTGTTTATTTGATTTGCAAACAAAAGACAGAAGCCTTTAATATTTACAAGAATGATCAAAGTAGATTGATGACATTTCCTGTTTTGGAAATTAATAAACCATATAGGAACCAGGAGGGGTTCCTATATCTAAAGATCACTGCCTTCCTAAATTCCTGATTATACCACCACTTTCATTTTTAGGTGTGTCAGCTGAGCCTCCTCAGTAGAAAGCAACCCAGAGTTCAAACTCATGAGGGACTTTCACTTAAAGCCCAAGTGACTAAACTATCTAAACTTGTAACTTAAATGTTCATAAGAGTTTGTCAGCTCCCCATCAGAATGAAAGCAAAGCAGCTGATTCATGCCAATTGTCTCAAATTTGAATTACTAAAAGTTCACTGACCAAATTTCCTTACAGCTCTTTCTGCCCCCTTGATTTGTATTCATAATTGCAGTATTCTGGATGTCTGAATTACTTCTACCTTTCTCTCCTTTAGCTATTTGCAAAAGTGTCAATAGAAGCTGCTGATATAATCTTACTGAGTTATGTATAGGAGCATTTTGTTACTTGGAAAATCAGCTCAAAACTTTTATTCCTGTGCTCAATTTAATTGTTCAGCTGGCACCTCCTTTACAATAAAATAGCCATGGCATGAGTGAAAGGTGTTTTTTTAAAAATGTTAGTCATCTGGAATCAACTCATTTTAAAAGGTGCTAAAATGCTTATTTTTAATGGGTCTTTGTGAAACTAAACATTTTTAATGCAGAATTCTGTTTGATATGTGTTAAAAGGCTATTCAGAACACTGAGGCTTGCTTATCTTAGCTGTGATCTTATATTAGATTGAAGTGAGTACATGCATTAATTTTCAATATTGCATTTAATTATTTTATACTGCTTTTATACTGGCACATGAAATATAAAGCTACTATCATTGCAATAAAGTTTGTTCATTATGGTTGTGACTTAATTCTCTTATTTAGATGAACCTTATAGAATATCAATATGAAAAAATATTTGGAAAAATTCTTTTGCCATAAAATATAATACAGGTAATCCTCAACCTATGACCACAATTAAGCCCAAAGTATCTGTTGCTAAGGAAGACAGCTAAGTGAATTTTGCCCCATTTTATGACTTTTCTTACCACAGTTATTAAGTCACTGCAATTGTTAAGTAAGTATTACAGTGGTTAAGTGAATGTGGCTTCCCCTTTGATTTTGGTTGTCAGGTCACAAAAGGTGATCACATGACCCCAGGACACTGCAACAAGTCAGTTTATGTATCTTTTAAACTGATTGTAACTTTGTATCCTTCTTTCATTTTGATTGTACACTGCCCTGAGTCCTTTTGG